>CAWUPM010000496.1:0-226442 GCA_963924295.1 Dioctria rufipes
CACGGAAAATTTAAATGATCGCAAGCCTTCAGACTTTATACCGCCACATACAAACCGTGGCTGGTAATATTACATCGATAAATGTAGATTTGATTTAATCTGTATTGGAGCGTAAACTGCCCACCATAATCAGTGTTCCTTTAGCAATTACTATTCTTCAAGAATTTACAAAGGGACTGGAATTGGCAGACAAAAATTTAGAAAACCACACAAGCCGTAAATATTAGTGCAATATTACCCTTCAGGCAGTAGTTATAAGAAAAGGCCGGTCAATCTAACAATATCGAACAGATGTTAAAAAGAACCCAGACTGAAAAAAAAACGAAATAAAAAGTTGCCACAAAAAGCTTAGTATACGTGACAGAGGCCGATCACATCATTGAGCTTCAGGTTTTAGAAGCAAAAGTAGGGCAAGAAAATTCAATGAAGGCCAAAAGGCGTTTCGAGGAAAAAGCCGGAAATTGCTCATCTCCGTGTTCTTTTAAAAATAACGAGACAAAATCAGCAATTCAACTAACCTAAGCAAACAGGTGTAATAGCGGCGAACAGTTGGTCCGAGAAGCTACGCCGCTTATTTGTTCATTGTAACAATTATAATTTAGATTTCTTTATGGGCACTAGGGCTAAATAATCCGTAGCTCCAGATACCCTCGTTCAAGAAACGAGTTTCATAACGCCTCAACGACAATTGACTGCCGTAAATGACACCTTAATCAGGACCTATGACATAAGGCTATTAATTCTGGATTTAGGTTTACGTGGAAGACCTCCTTTTCCATTCACACTAGCTGCGCTAACTCGTCCATTTCGTGGGGTTGTTTTCCTCGGTCATTATAACTTACTAGTAGATATAAAACGCAGCACGCTTATTGACAAATGTCGGCACGTTTGGATCGCTGATCAGGACAAATCTTATTTCTCCACGAATTTTCATTCTAAACGACGAATATGGAAATCTTATTAAAGAATTTGGAGCTATAACAGATACACCTTAAAACGCTCTTTCAGCCAAGCATAAAGTGGTCCATCACATCGAAACCTCTGGTCATTTACCTGTTAGCCTCCCTAGGCGCTTGGACACAACAAAGTTCCAGTTTGCTAAAGCCAAATTCGAGCATATGCAGCAATTGGGCATTTGCAGTCCAACTTCATTATCTAGTTGCTCACCACTGCATATGTTCCAAAAAAAGGAGCCTAACGATTGGCATCATTGTGGTGATTACCGCCAATTGAATGTAGTCACCATATCCGACAGGTATCCAATACCATACAACGACAGCTTTAGCCAACAGCTTCGTGGATGCACAGTATTTTCCAAGGTAAACCTGGTAAGAGCCTACTATCACATTCCGGTGGCAGAAGAACGTGTTAGTAAAACGGCAATCACTACACCCTTTGGAATGTTTGAGTTCACCCGCATGCCTTTCGGTCGCCGAAATACCGCTCAAACATTCCAAAGTTCATGAACGTGGGGTCACAAAGGGCTTATCTTTCATATGCGTCTACATAGACGATGATATTTTGGTAGCAAGCAAAGACCACTCGGAGTATAAAAAGCATCTCGGAGTCGTCTTCGAGCGACTGATGGAGTTAGGATTAAATACAGAGCCTGCGAAATGCGCTGTCGGAACCAACAGCCTTTATTTTCTTGGCCACAAGATCACAAAATATGGCATTTTGAATTCCAATGAACAAGCTGATGCTATTCAAGACCTCTCCATTCCTTCCTTATTCTGTCAAGTACAATGTTTCGTCTGCATGCTAAATTTTTACCATCGCTTTATTCCGAGGTAGCTAAGCCAATTGGCTCCTACAAATGCTCACCTAAATATATTCGGCAGGAACAAAAATAAGAGTGACACATTTACTTGGCCAGAAGAGTGCGTACAGGCATTTTCAAGCGTTAAGCAAACGCTATCATCGGCTACCATACAGGTACATCAATTTTAAAATTCTGCAACCCACCTTACAGTGGACGCATGTAATAACGCAATAGGGTCAGTACTGGAAAAATACCTCGAGAAACATTGGAAGCTCATAGCATCCTGCTATCAGAATCTCGGTCCGGAGGGATAAAGTATTCTGCATTTTGCCGCAAACTTCTCGCAATATACACGAGTCCATTAGGTATTTTCAGTATTTCGTCGAAGGTCGAAATTTCTGTTTTTTTGCCGACCATAAGCCACTAACTACCGCTTTAATGAGATCCTTCGATTTTGTTCCTCAGTACACTAGCGATATAAGAAATACTAAAGGGCGTGACAATTTTGTCGTACATTTCTTCTCTCGACCAGAAGAAAGTGTCAAAGCATAACATAACTTCCTGCAATTTACACCAGAAAATCTCATAGAACTTCAAGTGACCGATGAAGAGTTAATTGGATTACTTTCGACAGAGAGTCCAGCCTGTTCAAGCTCCCTATTTTCTCCGAACCACTTTGTTGTGAAACGAATACTACACGGGAGCGGCCATGCATACCAAAAAGACTAAGGTTTTCAGCCGTTTCAACTCTCCACTCGATTTCAAATCCAGGAATTCGAGGTTCCTGAAAACTTCTAACTGACCGTTATTTTTGGCCTCGGATGAACGCCGTCAACCAGGGCTGGGTCCAAGGCTGCCCCGTCTGTCAATGTGCCTAGGTTTATTGCCATATGCGGGCACCTATAGGAAATTTTGAAGCACCCATTAACCGCTTCGAGCATATCCACATGGATATTGTAGGTCCACCTGATACCTCTAACGGATATACATATATACATCTTAACGACTCTAGACAGATTTACGCGGTTTCCCGAGGCATATCCATTAAGAAATATTACTGCTGAATCAGTTGCGATTATTCTTCTTAAGGAATATAT
This sequence comes from Dioctria rufipes, assembly GCA_963924295.1. Taxonomy (NCBI): domain Eukaryota; kingdom Metazoa; phylum Arthropoda; class Insecta; order Diptera; family Asilidae; genus Dioctria; species Dioctria rufipes. Next base: position 2,860 of record CAWUPM010000496.1, read on the forward strand.
TTGTAGGATTGGTATTCCTTCAAGAAAAACAATTTATCAAGGCTCACAGTTTGAGTCAAAACTCTTTTCGGAACTCACAAAGTTACTCGGCTGCCACAGAATTCCAAAAACTGCATACCATCGACAGGCCAATGGCATAGTTGAGAGGTTCCACCATGTGTTGAAAACCGCACTTCAATGCAGAGAAAATACTGTGAATTGGAGTCATGAATTACCAATTATCCTTTTAGGAATTAGATGCGCTGTTAAGACAGATATCGGATGTTCGCCAGCAGAAGTAGTCTATGGACAGATTGCCATCAGACTTCTTCTCTTAAGACCTAGTTTCAAATAGTTCGGACAATAGCGATAATATACCAAAATGCGTGGCAGACTTACGAGAGAAGGTGCATCTCTTAAAATCTACAGACATAAGAAAAGAGAGTACTCCTATTTACGTCCGTAAATCTCCTCAGGATTGTGAACAAGTCTTCGTACATTCAGAAATATGGAAATCAGGTCTAAGACCTCCTTACCAAGGATAATTTATGGTACAAAAAAAACTCAGAAAATATTTCATAATTAATATGAAAGCATGAAACGGCTGTGTTTCGATCGATCGCTTAAGAGCAGCTTTAAATATAGAACCGGCTTAGACTACTGCATAAAATCACGTACGTTTTGAATCGCGTATTTGAATGGATGCTTTCTGAGCTCTTATTATAGTATTCTCATCCATCGTCTTCGCCTAAGTTATTCTGCATATTTTACTTCAGTAGAAATTAAGGTACGCCTAGTAAAAACCCTAATCATGCCGATCCTTGGCTTACGGGTACGTAGTTTAAGGGAACCGCGATTCGCTATCTTGCCGAAAACGTGAAGTTGCTCTCAATTCTGCTGTCCTATATGCTTTCAATCTACGCAGATTCGAAAATGTGTCTCATTTTGTCTCCCAAGTATTTGGAATGAGCCGGTCATCATACCTTCGCACATATCTGTTTCTATTAAAATTGTTAATTTCAGGCTCATCATGCTCTTTCCACAATAAGTTAAGATTCCCTCGCTCCTTAGAACTAAAAACCTTTTGCTTCCTAGTTTCTATTATTTGGAAAGCAGCCGTATGTTTTTCTTTTATGTAATAAAGGGTTTTCCAATAAGAGGTGTTATTTTGATATTCAAAGAAAAATGACATTTTTTGAGATAAATGGTCGGATCTTTATTTGATTATAAAGAGGAAGGTATGCCGTTAATAACGGAAAATAACATCAGCAAAATGACCACCACGACTACGCCTCGATAGCCTCACGAATTCCATCTTTGAGGTCTTGAATCGATGCTGGGCTGTTGGCGTAGACCTTCTCTTTCACATGGCCCCAAAGGAAGAAGTCGCAGGGTGTTAAGTCACAAGATCTCGGTGGCCAATTTTGATCACCTCTTCGAGAGATAACACCGTCCGGAAACTTTTCCCGTAAAAGATCAATTGTTTCGTTGCTTGTATGGCACGTAGCGCCGTCTTGTTGAAAGTAAACGTTGTCCAGATCAATACCATCCAATTCCGGCCATAAAAAATCATTAATCATCTGTCGATAGCGCAATCCGTTCACCGTATCTGTTGCTCCAGCTTCATTTTCGAAAAAGTAAGGTCCAATGACCCCGCGGGACCACAAACCGCACCAAACAGTCACACGTTGAGGATAGAGAGGCTTTTCAACAATAACTCTTGGGTTATCCGAGCCCCAGATGCAACAATTTTGCTTGTTGACGAAGCCATCGAGGTGGAAATGGACCTCATCACTCAAGAGGTTTTTTCGATGGAACTCCGGATCATTTTCATGCATTTCAAGGACCCAATCAGCAAAGACTCGCAGTTGTTGATGATCGGCCGGCTTGAGTTCTTGTGTTAACTGAACTTTATAAGCCTTAAGACCCAAATCTTTATGCAAAATACGGTGTAATGACGTTTGTGGAATGCCTAATTCCAAAAAACGACGAGGAATGGACAAACCTGGGTTTTCTTCAACACTTTCGGCTATACCAGCAATATTCTCGGCTGTTCTTGAGCAACGTGCACGGGTTTTATTCTTCACATCACTAACTTGTCCCGACAGCTCGAATTTTTCTACCAATTTCTGTATTGCGGTCCGACAAGGTGCTTCACGACGACCCAAAAAGGTTCGAGTTTTACGAACCATCTATGCCACATTTTCACCATTTTTATATCGAATTTTAATAATTTCAATGCGTTGTTGAATCATGTATCGTTCCATTTTTATTAATGGCGTGGTTTCTACTTGTCAAATGTCCAAAAGTGACATCTACCGAAATAGCGGACTAATTAAAATAACACCTCTTATTGGAGAACCCTTTACGTTGTCTGATTCTATTCGTCGGGTCGGGTTGGTGGTTTCCTTCAGAGGGGGCTTGTTGTCGCATTTTCAAATCAATATGTTAGGGACGCTCTTGACACATAAAATTTCAATTAGTCCTTTTTTTGTTTTTTTATTCTTTTTTAATCTTCAATTTTCATTTTCATTTTTGTAGATTTATAGTTTGATTTTTGGATTTCTTGAATTTATAAAGTTGATTTTTTTTTTTTTTTTTTATATATAGTAAGTAATTTTGTAACCTTTTGCTTTTGTATGAAGTATGAATAAGGTAATATCTAATATAGCTATTGTTAGTTCACATAAATCTATGCCAAGTACATACAAAAAGAATTGTTATTAGTGTTTGTACAGTATCAAATAAATGAAATTAAATGAATGATTATTGAACGGATTTGAGAAAATACCCTCAATACAAGATAATCTCACATAGTAGAATTAGAATTAAATGAAAAGAGCATATTTGAAATCTATTTACAGCACGAATTTTAGTGCGCAGTAATTATTAGTGCGAAATTGAATTTCTGCATCCCTGGTTCGACGCAAGTCTTGAGTATATCTCAACATTCTTCTGCTTGTTTGTTTATATTTTCCAGAGAGGGATTATACCTACATACATGCACAGGCAGTTGTGTATGAATAACAGTAAATACTTATCAAAGTAAAATTATTTTGTATTTCATCTCGACAAATTGCTGCTCCTTCCTACAAGATACCTTTCTTCCGAATTAATTCATTTTATGCACTATATCTGGATATATTTATGCTTCTGCAAGCATATCATTATGAACTTAATATATGTACATTAAATAGTTGAGTATACGTATAGGTGCCTATGATATGATAGTTACTTTTGAAGAAACTAAATTAATAGTTGTCGAGAAATATGTACAAATTGGTATTCCACCCTGGTATGTAGGACATAGAATAATTTCATGGCAGACTGAAGTCATCCTCCACTTCCATTTGCCTCCACTTCGACGGGTTGATTTGTGGCTACATGCTCGATGCATGACATCTGAAACTGTTTTGTGAATATTTCACAGAATTTATAATGTTGTCGATTACAAATTGCTTGATATCCGTTTTGTAGCCGTGGTTTGTGGCAGCTCCATTTCCAGGTCACGTTTACCCGTTCCTGAATAATAAAAGATCTGGAAAGTAAATAACCGAGCAGGATACCACAAGATGATTCCGAATCCGTATTGCTTATCAAATAACAGCATATTAGCATATGTGGTTTCGATATTTACATATATTTCAGATAATGGTTCTGCAGTTATATCGGTCCCTTCTGTTGATTTATTCTGCATTTAGTGAAAACGGACATTTTGGTAGACATGGTGAAAAGGATTTATGTATAATATTTTTTTTTTTTTTATGATTTTGAAAGGAAATAATAATATAATTTTACTTGATTTTTACCTACATATACCGACGCATGTACCTACATATCACAAACTACTTTTGCAGACAAATCTGGGGATATTGTGAGCTTATAATCGTCACTTATGGCGAAGGATGTTTCCTCAAAGTATTGACCAAATTAGAGGCGATGCTAAGAGTTTGGGTTGACATTCTAACACCTGCACTAAAAATCATTTTCCAAGACTGCATTGTCTATCGTTATTCGATAACTGCATAACATTAGGTTAGAGTAGTATTTTTTCGCAAACTTGGGAAGGAAAGCTAAAGCTTCAGACTAATTAGCTGAACTTCGCTCTTGCTGAACACCTGGTAGAAAATAATGAACCAGCATGAATGTTAGAGTGGTCGCTTTGACAATGGAACCTCATCCTCACTGTGGAAATCTGCAAGAGTGCGTGTAGTATGAGGTTCTGGTGATATAAATCTAGTCAATCAGCTCTACAAAAGGAATCAGCTCTCCACGAGAAGTACCTTTGGTGTCTTTTATTGGCATCAGTATTACAAGCCTGGAAAGTGTGCTTTAATAGGAAAAGAAAATTTGTTGTCTCATGCTTTCCAAACTGAAAGGCGAAATAATTTAGCCATAAAAATTGTAAAGTTCGACTATATGGGCATTATCTAGGCCACTCACATTCTTTTAGCGATTGTAGGGGCCTTTAGGTCTTCAGAATGATAGTGGATACGATATCATGTCGCATAGTTTTACAGACGTAGTATTTGTTCAAAAGAAAATTTTATATACCAAAACTTGGATAGTGCAAGAATGCTGGTGGAATTGTGGAAAGGTTATAACATATCTTTCGTTTTGATAACTCCATGACTTCTAATGGTAAGAGCTCTCGACGATCAAATTAGTTATTCCTATGATTCTAGTAGATCATCTTTGAAATGGACATTTCATCATACTAAGAGCAGCAGACTGGGCATTGAAAGGAAAGTAGGAGGATTTGCATTTACAATGAGACATTTAAGCTTGTATTCAGGACGGATCCAGGAAAGGAATAAAACATCATATATTAGGACTTCTAGATAACGGAACTAGTTACAGTATCCAGATAATATCCATATAGTATTTGGAAAACAATGAACGTCTATGTATGGTATTCGGAATGGAGGAGAGGCTGGGGGGGGGGGAAATCAGAATAATACATCAATACACTGAATAAAGAGCCAATTGTAAATGAAACGAAGACGAAGTATAATTATAACCATAAAGAAATGATAAGAAAACGACAAAAGCATAAAACAAAGAATACTTAAAATCTAAGTTAATACATATACAGGGTGATTCAGATCAAGATACCTTCCGGTATACCACGCAATTCCTTGAGGTAAGCTGATCAACAAATTTTTACACATAGCCCCCCCCTAGAAACCTTCCTGTAGGAGCTGTGGCCAGTTGAAGATTTCGCAAATATTCGTGGGAATAAATGAGCATAACTTTTGAACCGCTCTATAGATTTTGGTTATTGTTAGCTTATTAAATAGCCAAGAATTGTAGCTGTCGAAGAGTGTATTGCTCTGTATGTTTTCATTAAGCATCTTTTCCGCCTACTTATTTCTTGAATTATTTTTGCTTCGATAGAAGGAAATTTCCGCTAAAATTTTATTAACTTGAACCTATGTTGCTAATGGGGAAAAAATAGATTTCCAAACAACATATTGCTTGTACGTTATGGGGGAAAACAGTTTACTAATAAAGTTAAACGAAATATTTTATTATGTCAACATAGTTATTTAGCTTCGAATATTTTCAAGTTTTTCTAAACAAAAATACATTTCTTCATTCGCAATGAATATAATTTTAACATTTTTTTACCGCGTAAAGTTTATATTGATTCAAGTAGACCTTTTTGCTATTCTCCGGTACAAACGAAACGTAAAAATTTATTCCATCACACAATCATTTGATTTAAGGCGGCAAAGTTTCACACCTTGGTTCGACTCATTAACAGGTCCTAAACAACAAAATTGAGTGACTCGAAAAAGAAATTAATGAAAATAGCAGAATGCAAACAAAATTCTCCATTGAAATTTTGCCGCCCTAAATAAAATAATTGTGTAATAAAATAAAAGAAAATCCAATTTTTTTGCTTTTTTTTTTGTACTGAAGAATCCCAAATAGGCCTATTTGAATAAATATTACTTCATTCCGCAAAGTTAATAAAAAAAAAAGCAAAACAAAAAATAACACCAACAAAATAAAATACGCAATAGCCCAATTACATTTCTTATTTCAGCACTAAAACTGTTTGATAATAATTTAAACTTCAATCTGGAAGAAAAACTATAAGAGATTTGACATCTTTTGCCTTATTTTTAAATCCAGTTTGGTTGATTTTAATCGGTACTTCGTTTTGAGAAAAGGACTGTTTAAAAAAAATCGACCCTTTCCATTACTCATAACCAGGTAAACAAAATTAGGGACCGCTGGTAAGACTGCATTATTAGAAGGCGAGCCATAAATGCAGTAAAAATGGAAGTCAGCCAAGAAGAATGCCGCAAATTAACTCTTTCCACCCATATGTAAAAACCGAATATGTTTTAAAGAGGCTTAGCTAAAAAGAAGAGGCTTAGCTAAAAAGAAGAAGAGACCATTCAAAATGTTCTCAATAAATTTCGAGCATCTTATAATGTCCAGAGCAAGTCCGAATCAGAAAGGAAATCAGGTTTAATAGACCAAAAATTGACCAAAGAAGTGGTACAGAACGTTAAACGAAATGCCAGCTGGATCGTCATAAGCTACGGTCGATCGAATTAAGAGAAGAGAATAGATCCAGGCGCCGAATTTTGTCTGAAAATTTCTTAATGAAATTCGGCCTAGGTGAAAACGAACTTCAACCAGTGTCTCCAGAAGCGCTTTTTTTTCATTTTTTAAAAAGCATGATGCATCAGCTTTGTTTTGGTTAGATAAAGCAACTTGCAACTACGGTAGAAAAGCGAGAGATTTCTACAATGCCCAATGCATACCCGTAGTACCCAAGGAGTGAATCCTCCAAAATGATCGGAACTAAGGCCAATAGAAAAGTATTGAGCTAATATTAAAAGAAAATAAATAAATAAAAACACTCCTCTAACATAACCACTTTTAAGAGGCAGTATAAACGTGAATCCGGTACGTTGGATATTGTCTGTACAAAATTTAATTGCCCAATGAGAACACTTAAAAGAAAAATCAATAATGATGTGGACTGTAAATAATAACGCCGGGGAATGTTTATAGTCAGTGGTTTATTGAAGGCACGTAAAAACTTAAGTATAAAATTATAATTAGAACTAAAGTTAACAGAATTCAATTTCACGACGCTTAAGAACTAAATTTCAATAGATTTAAAAAAAATTGCTTATTCACTACACAATACTTATTTTAATCTCAGTACAGTACTGTCAAAGTTAAGACAACTTTGACCAATGGTATTATATATGTATATATATATAAATATATTACTCAATATGAATCAAAAAATGTACTCACCAGTATAAAACGGTGGATGGAATTGACTTTATGGCGTTGGTAATTAAATAATTAGTGAATTCTTGTTATAGTCGTTCCCCGGAACAAGATACTTCAGTCGAGACCCAAAGCAAAATTGTATTAGTCGTGTTTATTCTAGTCGGTACCCAGAATAACTATCTTTATCTTAGTAGAGACCCAAGATAAAGGTATTGAGTTAGTGAAATATATTCCAGTCGAGAATAAATATCTTTATCTCAGTCAGTACCCAAGATAAAGTTGTTATTAGTAAGATTTATTCCAGTCGAGACCCAGAATAAATATACATATTTATCTCAGTCGCTACCCAAGATAAAGTTAGTAAATTTTATTCCAGTCGAGACCCAGAATAAATATCTTTGTCTCAGTCGTTACCCAAGATAAAGTTAATTTGTTAATAATTTTATTTTATTACACTCGCCAAGTCGAATTCCAAAAACGATGCACAATCTATGATAGCTGGATACTAAAAGAGAGCTGAGTTAGCCTGCGACTTATATTGCCTTTGAATTGCGCACGGCACCAACAAATTATTTTACCTTGCGCACAGCAACCAAAGTGCATTGACCTTAGCAGCTGTGCATAGGTAGCAACAGAAAAGTCCGTTGACCTAAACAGCTTTCCGTGGGTTAGACGGGTACATTGACCCTAGCAGCTGTGCTTAGCAAGTACAACGTATGATTACATAACGATGCGAAATATTACACCATATGTATATACGTATATAATATGGCCATTCCTTAATTATTTCAAGTACAGGAAAGGTTTATGTTTTTTAGTCTAAATTATTATGTTCTCAAATAAAATATATTATTATGTTGATTCCATTAAATGATGTGGAACGAGTCTCCATTTAGAAGTGTAGATTCTGTCGCACTTTGATGTTGGGTGCGGTATTACTGCAGACTCCTTGATTTCTTGAGTGGGGAACATGACATCTGACGTTTATTTAATGTTTGTGTTGTGGTCGCTGATGGCTGATGCTAGCTTGACCTGGGAAAATTATCTTTTATTAGGTACGTGTCATTACTTCTAATAATTTAAATTAGGATCTTTTGTGGTTCTTTTGACCTGTTTCTTTTCAGTATATGTCTGAGAAGAATCAAGTGACAAACTTTGACACTTCGTGGTGGGAGTTCGAGCTTCAACAAACGTAAAACAAAAAGTTCACCAATTTTATAGCACGTAGAAATTATATCATGTCTGCTGTAAATAGTGTAGAAAAGTAGGCAATAGTTCAATAAAAAAAAGTTTTTCTCTTGTTTCTGTTATTATTCATATGTAGTCTTATGGTTTTTAAACAGTCCTTAAATTGTTCAATGTTCCAAGTTTATTTCTGTCAGCTAGCTGTCATCAATATTTTGGAAAATTTGTTTGGATTTACTCTACGGGGCAGTGTTCTTAGTCACTTGAAGCAATCCAATTTTAAATGGGGTTTTAAATTTCCGCACGTGTTCAACAATATTTAAAAAAATATTTAATATATTTCATGCCCCATGTACAAACAAATTTTATTTGGGGTAAACCAATACTAACTTTCGTGGCAAAAATATGATTTGAGGCAAATATGAAATGATTTATCTCGATACATATATAACTTAGAGAAAAGCTGATTAGAGTATTTAATTCAACTTCAGTAGTAATCTCAAAAAGCGTTCTTAACTCAAAATATCAAATTTATCGGATGGTGCACACCAATATTCAGGCGACGATTGGTCAAACGAACCTTCTTAAGCTGAAAAAACTGATATGCGATAAGCATTTCACAATCGAAGAAACTTATCTAGTATAGAAGATTTGCAAACTGCCATCAAGTTTCCACAGACGTTCCTGGCTCTGATTGTAAAAAAACATTGGTGCTCTACGCACAACCCCAATCAATAGCATTTTCATACAGGCTGACCTTTCCACCTTTACGGCGAGAAGAGACCACCTTGCAGCCAGTCTTCTATTGTAATGTATGTATGTATAATATCTTTTAATTTATACCTACTGAGAGCAACTGTACTTCATTATTCGGGTCTGCAAGTGATTTCGTAAATTTTACGATATTTTTCTTAAGTTTAAAAAAGTTTAGGAAATGCTAGACAATCTCTTCCTACAGAATATGTTCGTACTTTTTACATTTGATATTACCAAAAAATCTTAGATTTCGGAAAAACAACGAGCAAGCTTCCACCATCACAAGCGTACATGCGTTCTTTTTTTACGTTACGTTTTATAGATTTTTGCAATTTGTTTGATAAATTGCGTTATCAATTGTACAAAAATCTTATAGATATTAAGTAATTTTCTCCAATACTACTAAAATCATTCAGATCGAGATTTTACTACAGCTTTCGTATATATGTAGTTTACTAAAAAATATTCTGCGTGTAGAAATTACTTTTCCCCAATTTATTTCTTAATATTAAGTGTGACTTAGTTTGTGTCCAATACTATTTTATGTGCAACACATAATTATGTTCTATATCGTTTAAAATTATGTGCAGCTATATCAAATTATTTATTGTTTCAGTCTTATATTTTACCACACTATGTATGATATAACATTATTAACAATATTCTCATGATATTATATATATAACCTGCTGCTAAGTAATATATTATACTTATGTTATAAATAATTATATATAACATTTTGAAATTATAATTGACAAGTAAAAACGGTAGAATTGGTTTAAGACCAATTCTTATGATACCCTAGATGAATGCCTGTATGAAATTTCGTATGGTCGCCTATCTATGCAAGCTTGCTTTTTTTAAGTGGATTTTTGCATATATTTCTAGAACAGTTCGTCGGACAGAGAAAATGATTATAACCAATTTTATAAGCTTTCGTATTCTGAAGAAAGATTTAGTACAATAAAAATGTCTAGGACTGATCGTTTTCACAGTATATGTAAAAAACATAAATTTTTATATGGCAACACCGAAAAGGGGTTGCCCGATTAGACAATTTTTGTAATTTTATTTGTTATCACTATAAAAACATAATGCTGAAAATTTCATCCCTATGTCGACGCGTTCTCAGGCAGTGTCCAAATATATGGTGGAAAACGATATTTTTGTATGGCAACGCCTCGAAGGAGTATCCCAATCTGTCTCATTTTCGAACTTAATCTTACTTGTTTTTTTTAAAGCCCGTGTACAAAATTTCAGCTTTCTACGCGAACGCGTTCTCGAGTTATCGTGCGCACAGACGGACAGTCAGATGGACGGACGGATATGCAAAATTCAAAATAAATTTTAATAGTATACGTGGGTGTCCAATCCATTTTGCTCTATCATAATTATTTCGAGGTGTTTCAAACGGAATGACACACTTAGTATGCCCCTTAGATTTCATCTAGGGTATAACAATTTTTTAATCCTTGTTTTACAAAAACTGTAAACTGTAGACTCTCTTCTTTAATTTGACCAGTTACACTTACATCCTTAACCGAATCAGGTCATAACGAAATTAGATGTTTTTTTTTAATTCTGTGTTTTAGGTTACTAAAGAACCAATCGTGACCTGAAAAGGTTAAGAGTTAGTAACACTTAGACGGCTATAGTTAACACATAAATCAACTTAAAGAGGAGAGTCCACAGTTTACCGTTTTTGTAAAAAACGTGGTTAATAACTTTTTCTTTAAAAAAAAGTCAACATTTTTATTTTGGATAATATTATCAGGTCCTAGCGATGACCGTGCACCTTGAACTTTTTAATATACAGGATGTTTCGTGGAAAACTATATTTTCTATGCTCTTAACTCCGAAATGGTCAGTATGTCGCCCCTTGACATACAATTTATTTGTCATTTGTACATTTATTTGTCAAGGTGAGTACTATCACCGTCAATATTGTACAATATATACCTTCCTCGAATAATTCACGCTTCTTTTGGTTACTACCGCTTGAACAAAAATTTTGCAAATTGAAATAATCGGACATAATTTTAGTGGATAAAGCGATGTGTCCACTCTTAACTTAGTTCAGTTTCCCTTACGCGATAGGGACTGGTTACCCTACAATTTTTTTATTTAGAATCATATTTTGATTAAAATGGAAACTTTAAGTTTTTAAGAAATTTTACAACTACCGATCCCCATGCATGGAAGGTAGATTGTTACGCGTTCCGGTGAGTTTTAATAGTCGTTCACCCCTTTGTTTTGGTCCTGGGATGCAGCATTTTTGCGAAAAAATTCCCAGGACCATCCTATACGAACCCTCAAAATTACAGCCTGAAACAAATTAAATGTGATCTTTAGCATTTTTGTCGTCTTTTTTGACTGGACTATAAAGGCACTAAAGAATCATTGAAATCCTGAATAATTATAATATGAGAAACTATACATAAAAATAATGAGCAGGAAAACGCCTTGCCGTAAAGTAGATGATCTCGGAAATACATACATACATTACGCGCCATAAAGTGATACAAGCGACATCTGTTGGAAATGGAAACAACTTTAAATTAATTAGTGATATCTTAGTAAACTTTGGGTTCGGCGAATAGAATTTACGGGAAGCTTCTAGGATAATTTGTAGAGTATAAATACACCACTTATTAGCCGGGAGGCGAGTCTTATTTCAGATAGTGAAGTGAATGTAGTAAACTATTTGGATTGCGATAATTAAACGTACAATACTAGCGATAACTACAGAGTTTATTTGATAATTCTTTCTTAATGTTATAAAAGTAAACACTAAAGTTGAATAAAGGAGGAACTTTTGAAAGATAGCTGAAATATTGTGTTTTAAATAACGAACTAAGGCCACGCTCGTAGTAACTAGTGCTAGAAGTGAAATTAATTCGTAAACTAAAATGTTGGTATTTGATTTAAAACAAAGCTTAATTATTTTGGTGAAGTTGAAAGAAATTCTTGGCTTTACGTTGAAGTTCTGGAAGATAGGCTAAGGCAATGGGCCTTAAACTGGAGAAGCTTCGAGTGCAACACTTGAAAGTGGAGTTGAGAAAATGGGCATTACAAACGGCTAAAACAAAGAATGTCCTAGTCGAGCAACTTAGACAAGCTTTGGAAATTGAAGGGACGAATCCCGAGACATTTATTTTCGAAGACAATTCCGAATAACCTGAAGCTGAAGGAAAGTCTGACATGAATACGGAACAACTTTTGGATACTTCAATGAGTAAATTGGAGCTTTCAGCCCTCCAGATGAAGAATTCTTTTGAGGAACAAAGGAATTTTTTGAAAGCCTGTTTGGACGCACAAAACAATGCTCCCGTTGGGATGAACAAAAGAGTTCTTTACAGAATTGCTACGAAACTTGGTTGGAGAAACAAATGAAATTTCTGAAAAACTCATTAGACGAACAAAATGTGAAAATTGAAGAAATCCGCAGAAAGTGTTGGAAGTTCAACAACAAGTGTCGGAAACATAACAAAATGTCACGGAGCAGTTTGACAACTTTAAAGCAGATTTAGAGAGGATAAAGCATCGACCACCTCAGCACGAAGGAATTGGAATATCCGGTGCAGGCAGGATAAAACCTCCAAAATTTGATGCACAAAGTCCGTGGCATATATTCCAGAGACAACTCGAAGCAGCTTCCGAAGTAAATGGATAAAATGATGCAGACATAGCTACAGCTCTGGTATTAGCACTTTCAGGTCCTGCGCCAGGGCTATTAAAAATTATACCCATTGAAAAGCAACGTGAGTACACATCATTAGTACAGGCGATAGAATTACGTTGTGGAGATGAGTACATGCAGCAAGTATATCGCCTGTAGTTACGCAACAGGATTCAGAAGAATGGTGAATCACTACAACAACTGCAGGTTGATGTGGAAGATTAGCTTATTTTTCATACTTTAGAGTAAATGCGGATTTCCTTAATGAAGTGGCAACAGAGGCATTTTTGAACGCTATTTCAGATCAAATTTTACACCAAACGTTAAGGCTGGCAGGAAAGAAATTAACAGCAGAAGCGGCAACCTATTCATTAGCCTATAAATATGCTAGGAAAGCTTCTCGGAGTTCAATACTAGTGAGCGAAATTCCGGTGTAGGAATGTACTTGCAATAGAATGCATCCATCACAGGGCACTCCTTGATATGGTATTCTGCGATGCTGGAATTGTAACAGACCGGGACACCTTCAAAGGGACTGCAGGAAACTCCGACGAATGGAATCACCAGAAGAGGAGGACAGTAAGGAATGCCAAAGATGTCCATTCAGGGAGAAAGCTATTCGGGGAGAGACTAGAAATCAAATAGCGACTAGTCCATCAGCTCCCTGTTCAGCTGTCGGAAAACATGTAAAACCCAATTTTGGAAGGGGGCAGTTTGTTGGTGGAGTCGACATCCCCGAAGTCATCACTCAGGTAGCCCAGTTGCAGAGAAATGATAGCGGTTTTGTTAATATGGATGTGTACCAACCTGAATCAATGAATGATTGAATACATATAAAGAGCACATATTTAGTAATTACCTTTACAACAAATGAGTGTGAAAGGGACAGGAATGAAAATGAAGCGGACTTCATTGAAATGAAATAAACATTGCGAAACGATAAGTTATGATAAGATTTAGAAAACTTATCATAATTATGCGAAATTAATATGAACTTCTATGACCCAAGTAGCAATTCGGGAACTATTTCGTTGTGGCAAACTAAACCACTGTTGTGAGAACCTTCTCACCATAACAAGTTTGGTTGTGAATATTTGGCAATTTCTTAGTTGTGTTTTACAACCAATTTCAGACGATAGAAATTTGTGCGAACCATTTCTCCGATCTATTTAGTTGTGACAACCATTTGGTTCTCGTAAGGAGTTCTAAGAGCTATACCCGAACCTATTTTTACAACCAGTTGGAACTATCCGTTTTGAGGTTGTGACAACTATGTGCGAACCTATCTCCTTGTCCATATACGAACCTTGAATCATTTTACTCGCTTAATGAGTTGTAAGGACTACATGTGAACTTGGCCTGGTAACCAAATGCGAACTACAAGCCATAGTTGTTAAACGTAGTTGGCACATACTTCTTACAACCATTCTGCACAGAACCAACATTTTTAGGCTTGTCAAAATACTCAATGCCGCTGTCATCTTTACTTAGAATTTCATGCTAGCAAGTTGTGCTTAAGCTCAGTTTAATTTGATTTGTGAAATGGATTTAATAAGCAAATTCAAAAGTTATAAAAATAGTGGAAGTTACTACAGAGACTTACGACGAGCGCATTTACGCCTAACAGCAAATCGAGAAACTATTCTTGAATCGAATTCAAGTGTCAATTTACAATCCTCCACTTCAAATATTTGTGAAATACAAAATCCTGTAAATAGTAGTGTAGAATTACCTGTAAGACTTAGTACTACATGTGAAAATAATTTAAGTATTGAAGATTTTGACAGTGTCGGTGATAATATCGATAATAATGATGGTGCTATTGATGTAGAACTGGAGGATGAATCCAAAAATCTACAACTAGATTTAAGGAGGTGGACAACAGAATTTAATATTAGACATGTTGCAATAAATAGTTTAATACGAGTCTTAAAAAAACATGAATATATACCAGCAGAACTACCTGTAGATGCAAGGGCTTTACTAGAAACACCCCAAAAGATTTCAATTTCAATCATTGACGATAGGAAAGGATTCTACTGGCACCAGAGTTTAGCGGTATCTCTGGAAAATTACTTTTGTGATATAAGCAAAACAATGGATATTTCCTTGAACATTAATATTGACGGATTACCAGTATACAAAGGTATTAAGTTGAGTCAAAAGTTGACTTAAGTTAATGATTGAATATTTATATTAACTTATGTAGCTTCAAAGGTCGAATTCTGGACATCAAGTAAGTATACGGATCCGTTGCTTTATTTGCGATTCTCCAGCCAGAGCTTTTTTGAAAGGTATGTACAAGTTATGTTTATGTTTTTATAATTACTTTATTTAGTCTGTTACTGTTAGTTTGTTAATGGTGTCAATATCATTCCAGGTGTTGCATATTTCAACAGTGCAAATGGATGTTTAAAATGTACTGTAGTGGGAGAATGGTCTCATGATGCTCATTGCATGACTTTTCTACGGACTGATTGGCTAAAAAGAACAGGCGAATCCTTTCGCCAAAGAATTGACATTGATCATCATCAAACCGACTCACCAATTGAAGAGCTTACAATTAATATGATTGATGATATTATTGTAGCTGATTCACTTCATCTTATCGATTTGGGAATTATGAGAAAGTTTCTAAAGGGATGGACACAAGGAACATTTAAAAATAAAAATAAACACTGTAATAAGTGTAGAACGCCAAAAGAAATTCATCGAGCTGTACGTGGCCTCGATTGCCTTTCATACTGGAAAGGCTTAGAATACTGCACATTTTTTCACTATATCTCAATATTGTAGTATTAAAAGACACTTTACCTTTTGAATTGTATAAACATTTCAGCAATTGTGCCATTACGATTTATTCCAGTAACATTTATGTAAGCAGTCTTGCGGTGGCCAAACAAATGTTAAATGATTTCATTGAGAACTCTATTGAAATCTATGGGGAAGGATCAATTACCAGTAACGTGCACAATTTGTGTCATTTAGTTGACGATGTTGAAAAATTCGGCAATTTGACAACATTAAATGCATATCCGTTTGAAAATGCACTCCATCACATCAAATTATTATTGCGACAGGGAAAACATACCCTGGCGCAAGTGTCAAGGCGTATTTATGATTTGAATAAAACAAACAAATTTAACCAACATCAAGCAAAAAAATTTCCAATTTTGAAAAATATTAACAACAGTGGATTATTCAATAGAGTACAAATCATGGATGGCTTATATTTAAGTAATGAAATGCATAATAGATGGATTTTGACTAAAAACAATGTAATTGTAGGAATGAAAGGTGCAATTATAATTGAAGGCATACTGCAAATTTTTGGTTCTCCTTTAAAAAAATTTAAAAATTATTTGAAGCACCGCTTTATTCATCATACCTTAATATTTTTCTATCGAATTGTGATGCCAAATCTTCTCCAAAGATGTATTCAATAAATGACATTAAATGCAAGTTAATAATTATTTCATGTACAAAAAATGAGTCTTTGTTTATACCATTAGTTCACACTTTAGATTTGTGTAATGAAGTTTAATAAATGAAAAACTGAAATTTACCTGAAAGAATAACTGAAAAATATATATATGTATATGAAAACTCAAAAAATATATTTTATTTAAACAAAATTGGTTCAGTTCAATAAAGCATTTAAAAATATAACAGAATTATAACTCTCATTAATTGTGGTTTTGCCCATCTTAGTAGACAAAGATTTACCCTTCTTGTCTTCATCCTATGGCCCTAAGAAGATGTCCACTATTCTTCATTCTCGGTCGCCGTAGATGTACCACACTCTAAAGAACCCTTATTATTATTGTCGCTATGGTGCAGTGAAGATAAGCCGCCCTCTAAGTCATTCTTATGTACTCCGACAGAAATGCACAAAGAATTGCTTCCAATATTGTCACTGACATCTTTTTTTCTAAGTTTTTCCATTATAATATTGGTGTAGCGTTTTCTAAATTTAGATAATATAATTTTATAAATGATATTTAGAAATCACTTTTTAGATTTGCTTACAATTTTCCATTTTCCTCGCGAAATCGACGTTGACTGTTTTTCACAATAGACTTAAAAAATTTTGTGTTGCTTTCTACCGTGAAATTCATATCCGCCAATTTTACTACTTCGTAGAAAGCATAAATAACATTGATGTAACGTGAATATGCTGATTTTTTTTTTTTTTTTTGAATGCCGGTCCAAGAGAATTTGTTCACTATTTCTCTCTTTATGAAGCTATCTACAATTTTGTACGAAATGGCCCAGCCATTTTGTTTGCCATCACGCCCACAAATGCGAGATAATACTTTGACCTGCAATAAGACGAATATGGAGAAAAGTTTTAAAAAGTAAAAGAAAGAAATGAAATATACCAGTTTTTCCTTGAATGTATCAGCATTAAGATTCTCTTCAAATGCGTTTAAGGTTTCAATAGAGTTGATCGGTATGTTCTCTTAAATCCAAAGTAAATCAATGTCCTGAGTTGCCGGACTTTGATTATGATTTATGCCAAGCAGTTCCAATAATTTTGTTTGCTGCGTCTCAATACGAGCAATTGCTGCTATCATGCCGTTTTGCTGTTGTGCCAATTTGCTAACTTCGACTACAATTCGTTCAACATGGAACTGTTAGAGCACAGGAAATCAGCAAGAGAAATGTCATTGTTGGCTGAGACACCAACATCAGAAGGTTCATCATTGGATATTCATTAGGCATTACTTCCAAGAGTAACTTATTCTGAAATAATCATGACATTGTGAGATGTAGTTGGATCCCGAACAATCTCAACATTTTCCAATGGTACAGACTAGCACGATAACACATACACTTTGTTCTGCGGTAGAATAGATCCCACTTAATGATGACTTCAAGGGTGAATTTGATGTTTTCACAGTCGACCAGTCAGTAGTTATAGAAAAACAACAACAATCGCAGGCAGAGTGGTGGACTGAAAATAAATAGCTCTGATTGAAAACTGACGGTACGAGCCACAAGCTTACAGACACATGTAGTAATAAATTAATTGATGGGACACAACTATGTAGTTACGATCCACAAACGAATAGTTGTGATAGACAACGCCGTTTGTTAGCCACAAATGAATACTTATGGATAGCACATATATGTACCTCCGCCATATTTATTAGAGAATATGGCCGTTTGTACATTTTGGCAAAAATAGGCAAATGAAAATTTCATTTAGTCCCTAATTCGAGTACTTAATCATTTTATATTATAAAATAGCATGTTTGATTTTTCCAAGCATTCTCTACGTACTAGAAGCAATTTTAATGCACAATATCAGTCTTACAGTTTTTTTAATTTCTTAAATAAAAATTTTATCTAATAAATATTTCTTTTTTTTTTCGGCGCATTGTTATTTTCCGAGGTATCTAATACACTTTCACATAAAAAATGCTATTGCCTGCAAAATATACCTTTCACCAAAACGACATTATAAATCCTAGCAGATAATATCCTATTATTCTTTAATCTTTATTATGAAGACCAAGAATCTTAGACTTTGAATTTATGTTGTCGTTTCATTATATGTACCTTCTATCTTAAAATATTATATGCACATCTCTTTCTTTTATTGGCGCGTTCAGTAGATATGCTTTTGTATATATGTTTCGCTTTCGCATTGCCGCATAGTAGTTGTCAAATAGTTCTGCTAAATGGTTTGCACAACTATTTCATGGTAGTTATAATGCAGTTCGGAGACAAAGTCCTAACCAACTCCTGCAACCATACAATGGTTTTCACTCGCAACCAAACTAGTTGTCACATGCTTATGCGAACCTAGATATTTCCGCCAATTTGGTTGTCAAATTGTCGTGAGCTAGGTTGTGGGAGCCATTTGCGAATGGTTTGAAGAAAATACAAGTAACCCTGGAATCGTTCTCCGAACTGATCCACAACTGCTAATTGCTACTTGGGGAAGATGTCAAGAACTGCAGTTTGTAATTTGACATCAATTGATAATAACGAAATCGTACATTGTAGTCAAATTTAATCCAAAAATTAAGAAACCCATTTTTATGGATATGAAATCGGAACAATTTTTTTTTATCAGAAGGGGGTTCATCGTTCATTCGTGCTTCTTAGTTTCAAAATTGTCAAAGTGCGAGCACACGCAGTAGTATTTCTCCGACTAATTTATAATTTTCTTAATCGAAACATCAGCATTAGAACATCATTTTTCCAGCAAGAAACATAAGGAATTCTACAAGTCTATTATTTTCAATTAGCAAGTAAGTAATTAGTATATTTTTGGGGGTTCATCAAGAAATTCAAGTTCGCTACGAAGTTTTTCAAGATATTAAGGGTAAATTTTCGATTTAGCTAAATTATCAATTTGTGTTTGCGTTGGTCATACAAGCATGTATGAGTATAATAAGAATGATTAGTGTACTAAGGTACCGGCGGCAAATAAGGCCCGGCAAAACCCTCGAGAATACTTCCCAAGCCATGAAACAGAAATCGGAGTCCGTTTTCTAAAATGTTCTACATTGATAATTATGGAAAACATTGATAATTATGGCTAAACATTGGCTTTATGTATGCCACAGAGCCTAGACTACTACCCATACAAGAAAATAGTCTTCTAGTAATTTAAAGCTTAATTCCTTATCTTCCCAAGGGCTACACTTCCTATATACCTTACTTAACAAAATAATAAAATAGTTTTGATTACAAAGTAACCTTACAATTTAACGCTCAATACCTCTCAGCTCAGTGATAATTGCATGTGTGTATGTGCAGCCGGAGTCCGTAGGTCTGTAGGCAGCTACATCATCAGCCCACGGCATCCTGTGACGGCACAGCGACATTACAATGATTACTCAGAAGAGAATTTTGGTTTGAGGAACCAAATGACTAGTTAAGATAAATTTTTTTAAATAATTTTGTTAGGAAAGGTATGAAAATTTTTTTACGGTTCGGAAGATAAGAAAGCAAGCTTAAGATTATCAGAACACCATTTTTCTGTATGAATAGTAGTTTGGGGCGCAGGAGCTATTCAAATCAAACTTATGTCAATTTTACATAAGAACACTGCAAATATTTTAGAATGTAAGGACTCCGTCAGACCTCCCATGTGGTAGGGAGGGAGTTTGTTTCATGGCTTGTGAAGTATTCTCGAGGGTTTTGGGTCCGGAGGATTATAAGCCCCACATTTAAAAACATCCACTAAAATGAATCGCAGCACTCCCATACTGTATACACACATGAATTATGTCAACACGAACGCCATCGAGGAGGCGGCCGGCAGTTCGCGCCGTCATCTTGCCTGTAACGAGCGGTACGTCACCGAGAGAAGCACGGCTGCTTAAAATTATAATTTTCTCCCAGACAATATCGTAAGTTCCTAGTTTAATTACCATTTCCACATGTAGTAACTTGTTTAGTTTGAACCTTAGGTGTTTGTATAGCGATGGAACTCGTTCGTTCTCGGCTCTAGAGTACAAGTTCTTGTACTTGGACTCTGTCGTAGGGTAGATATGGCATTGGTTCATGGACCAGTACCTTGATGAGTTGTCCAAGGGTTCTTGGACCGTTACACTTTTGAACAGCTGGATGTTCTGCATTACACTGCCTATAATTGGCGCAGTGTATGAAGTACAGGCGACGTTAAATAAAAACACAAATTTCTCGTCAAATTGAAAACTTAATTACAAATTTATTATTCATTATCGGCTTTTTATATAATCAATTTGCTGATTGTTGCAAATTAGCAATTGATCGTATATTTTCATTCGCGCTGGAAACAATTTCCAGACGTAATTTGATACTGCTAAAATTTATTTTTTATTTCTTTATTTAGAAAATTATTGTGAAAATTTAAATTGAGGAAATGCAAGAATGCAAGAAAATGAGCAATTTGTATTTCGTCTAAATAAGTAAGAACAAATTAAATAGAAATTATTAAAGGAAAATTAAATGCGTTGTTGTGTATATGTATATTATGTGTCTGCTATAGTTAGGTAATGTAGTTTATGATTTCGGTGTTTGTTTTCGCCCAGCGTGTTTATTTTATTAATAAGTAATTTTGTAATATCTTGTCATAGGTCTAATAAGGCCCAGTGGAAAGACCGTGGACGTTATTACCCTACCTAACCTATAATGACACGAAGTGTTCTATTCCGTAAACATCTTTTCTGTTCTACCAACAGATTCTATTAAAATGCTTCCACCAGCGAGCTAATTGGTCAGAAGAAAGCTGACGTGCAGCTATAGCAGCAGTAGAACGGGGACAATTTACGCAGCGTGCTGCAGTAGATCGTTATAGTCTTTCTAGAAGAAATTGCAAACTGGCAAAACCACAAAGAATTTACTACACAGTTCAATAATGAATAAAGAAGTGGAAAGTGATGTTGTCAGCAAGATAATAAGATTTGCAAATATTGGGATGCCTCTTACACCTAAACTTATTCGTAGACAAGCATTTATTTTCTGCGAAAAATTCAACAACAAACACAATTTTAATACATATTTTTGCATTTCCCGTAAGGACGCCGATGATAATATTTAAAGGACAAAGCCAAAAACCTGAGTTTAATGACAACCTTCCACCTGGCAGTCTAGTGAAAATGGCTTTGAAGGGTAGTATGACCACAGATTTATTTATAGAGTTTATAAAGCATTTGTCTAAATTTAAGACACCAGGGAAAACTTTATTAATCTTCGATGGAGCATCATCTCACTTAGATTAAGCCATTGTTGAAGAAGCTGAAAAACATGACATAGACCTTTACTGCCTGCGAATCAATACGACGCATGAGCTCCAGCCCCTAGATAAATCAATTAACCGATCATTTGAACATAACTGGGATTAAAAAATTTTGAGATACATGTACCAAAAGCCTGGCAGACGCTTGATGAAAACAAGTTTTAATACAATTCTTACAGAAGTTTGATCAGAGTGTTTGACCCATGAAAACATAGCTAATGGATTCAGCGCCACAAGCTTGTAACCATTAAATCCAGATGTTTTATCTGATCAGGCATTTGTGCCTTCTGGCTTATCAGAAATGATGCACCCGTAACCACCAGATGGCTTCGATACGGACCGTTTTGATTATGAAAACCCTGATCAACCAGTATATGACTGCAGTCACGCAACAATGTTGATTTGCAATCAGTTTTAGATAATGCCCCCGAATCAGCCTTTGTAAGATATGACGATAGTTCTGTTGGTACTGTTAGGCCACATTGCTTAATTAATACTTCTCAAGAACGGTGGAAAAATCTGGAAAGTAATGCCATTATCTCATATTTTAACAAATTTAGACAACGAAATACCACCAAGGCAGTTGCAAATTGTGCATAAAAACGATGTCACTCTAATATTATCACCAAAACCATCTACTTCTTATGCAGTTGCCAGTAAACGTCCAGTAATTTATACCTCGGAATCAGAGACAGATACGGACACAAGTATTGATCAACATATAACTCAGCTCTCCTACCGAGGGATTATTTATTCTCCCGAAGATGAAAAATGGGTAGTGTCTGATCCAGATGATAGTACTATATACCGTTGGCTTATTTTAGAATCAATAAGTGTCCCTTTCAAAGGCTATTATCGACACCGATGTAAATATACTGTTAGTAAGAATAATCCAAGAAGAAAAGCAGTCAATTATAAAGCCTTGAGAATTACTAAGGACCTTTTTAAAGAAAAACAAAAAACAAAAGGAAATAAGAAACAAGGGAGATAGTCCCAAAAACTAAAGATTTATGAAGAAGACAAAATCTGAAACTACTCATAAAGGTATAGGAAAAACAAAAAGGACCAAAATCTCAGCTGAACCTGCTTGGTATTGCCATGCATGCAAGGAAAAAAGTTTATCGGACATGCGGCAGTGTGCTAAATGGGGTAAATGGTATCACGAAGAATGTGTTGGACTAACAATATAAGATACAGAAGTATTTTATTGTCAGGATTGTGATTAGGCTAGAGTGCGATTTTTCTCAATAAAACTAATTACTATTTTTGTTCCAAAGAACGAAGACTGTTTGAATTTACTCCTGTAGGTTAAGAAATTTATAACTATAGTTGTTGGGGGCCTTATTATCCCCCTGGGTGTTAAAAAAAAAACCCATTTGTATTTTTATTGGAAAATATTAGAAATAACCGAATTCTGTTGATTTTCTAAGTTTTAGCAAGTTCAAAGGGATCATTCGGCTGATTAGATTTTGAAAAAGATAAATTTTGCTTTGGGCCTTATTATACTATGGTAGTTTTATAAGGCCCATGGAAAGGGTTTTATAAAACTGAAATATTTTTTGAAATACTGACTTCTGTTGTAGTTTTTCTATTTTTTTAGTTGAGCATAATTAATAAACTCCACGGAAAACTTTTTTTTTGTAGTTGTATATCACCAAATACTTGATTTATTGCACCTTCAAATTATGTGGGCCTTATTTGCCGCAGGTACTTTACTTGTTATTTTTCTTTCTTTCAGAAAATTAGTAATTTTGCAGTTAAATTACTGAATCAGTGAACTTTTATACAATTATTTACTGTGTAAAAAATATGCTACATAAGGTCATTTTTTTACCCCCCATAAAATTTGGAAATTAAACTTGCATAGAGCACAATCTTCATCAAATTTTCAACCACTAGAACAAATCAAAAATAGTCAAATAATTAGAGTAAAAAGAGTAGCAGAATTTTGTTACATATTTGAAAGAAAATTCAAGTAAGGCGTTATGTTATTTATTAATTTTGTTTTTATATGTTTTGGCATGATTTGAATTATGTACATAAATGAAATTCAATCTAGAAGCTAACTAATGAAATTCAATTTGAGGTTATGGTTTAAAAATTGAAGGAATTTAATGAATTTTAACGTAGTTTTAGTTCTTTCGTAGTATTAGCATTTTGTTCATTTAACTATAGTTTTCCTTTTTTTTGCGGTAAACTGAGTGAACAATTGAGCAATATATATATATATATATTTTTTTTTAACCGCTACACTCCACGCAGATATTTTATTTTCAGCATATATTGAATTCTCGTTTGTAACCATAGTTCATTTGAATTTCAATTAGGGATATTGACAAATTTCTGTAAGTTGTGCTTTGCGAACGCAGTTTTATCTTAGATGTCAATTACAGGACTTGACATAAAATGTGGTAAAACATTATGACTGTTATCAATCAATTCGTTTTCAAAACCATAACAATCATCGCTCTCAAAAATTTTATCGTGTTAATTCCACTTTTTAACTTTTTTTTTTAACACGTGGATAAAAACAAGGACAACCATTGTTTTTTTATGTGTTTGACCTATCAAAATATAAACAATTTAAAGAATCAGAAAATAAAGTTCCCAATAGCGGCACCTTGCAGGAATCAGTCAAAACAAAAAACTTAAATAGCGATCCTCGTATTAAATGCGTTATCTCGGATATTTAAAATGAAGCCATCTATGAATTAAATTATTTGGTTCTGTACCTGCTCTTCATCTGTACTTGTTTGGACCTGTATTGATGAAATTTTTATACCACAGATTATTCTCATAAATAATAGAATTGAAAACGTTTGTATGTATATAGCACAAATTTTAACAGATTAGCACAATGGGCCACTTTAACCTCCGTGCAGGGTATCTTTCATCCTCCTGCCTGTGATATAAAAAAACTTTTAGCACAAAATATCACATCCTTTTCAGATGCTATTGCTCTATGTTCTGATGACATTTTCATCATTACTCAGCATTTCTCACTTTTCGTTAAATGACTTCATGTTGTGCTCCAGCTATTGTGTACATATAAATCCAGTATGGAAGTGCCAAGGTGTATCAACGTTTTAAAATTGTCCAAGTTTCTAAGTATGACTACTTCACGCATTTGCCCGCTTTCAAATGGCAATCATAATGCAGGACAAGTGGGACCCAAAGAAAGACATCCATTTTGAATAATAAAAATCCAAAGATCAGACTGCAATTCACTATGATATAGGTGAAGAAATAATTACAACATGTGCCGGCCTTTCTCCTATGATTATGATATTTCCTGAAGTTCAAACACCTACGCCATCAGATTTATTTCCTTAATTTGATTTACTTACTTGGAAATTTCCAGACTAAAAGTTTTGTAGCCAAGTATGCATAATAGGCAGTCTTGTATATACAACACTTTAAATAAATATCCGACATATCCTGTGTGGTGCATAATAGTAATATGCAGGTATGTTGTATACCCAAGTTAAAGTACAAATCGCGTAGAACAACTTTAAACGCTCAGTGGTATACTTTTCACTGCAATGGAATATCAGGTTAGGTGATAGCAACATGTGGTGCATTCGAGATTGCTGTAATGATGTTGTTCCGTACTCGATAATGGTCATCGACCAAAGCTATCCATTCAGTATAGAATCAGATTTGTGTGCTTGCAGTAATTATCCTCATCGCCAACATCCGGAATTATCAGGCGAAAGAGGCGGAAAAGCATATCCTAAAGGAGGGATGAATTAAACATGAAAGTGTACGTGGAGTATATGCGATGAACTGTGTTAGTTACTGGTTTAGCCCAGAAAAATAATTCATGTCAGTATGTGTGTCTGTATTTGGACTTTTGTATCATTTTACTTCTTTATAAAAATTGTTGAAGCTGGTTTTGCTCAAAAAAATAATTCATGTATGTGTGTCTGTATTCGGACTTTTTATCATTTTACTTCTTTATACAAATTTTTAAAGCAGGTCAAATCATCAGAATTGATTTTCATGATTTAAAACACTTTTCTGTTGAATATGTAGGGCTTTCGTCAGATGATGCGCCGCTTACAGTCGATGTCGATGAGCCTAATTCGTCTTAATGGTTGTTACATAATAAAATATTAGTTCTAAACTTTCTGATAGAAATAGATTTTTACTAAAATTAGGATATTTTGCTATAGAGAGTGAAACTGTATGGGCCAAGTAACATGGCCAAGATTATTTTTTCACTATCATAACCAGCTTAACCCAAGCTCGCTGTATTGACACGTTTAATAAATAAATGATCAGCTATACATACTTGTCATCACTTACTTGGTATTAGTATTAGTCATGAAGCAAACACCGGATGAAATGACATGCGATACAACATACAACAAAAAAATTCAAGTTGTATGTAGACATTCTTTTAAAAACTTTTTAAACATTTGTCAACAATAAAATTTTCACCTCTATTGTTAATAGCAATGCACATGCGATTAATAGGTTCGAACATGCTAAAGTTAAACCTTTCGGACTTAACATGCAACAGAGAAAACCTTCTCGAATAATACTTACAATCACGGAAAGAGATCTTGGTAAGAGTGCAAAGGATAATCAATATTATTAATTTATTAATTCTTTTTTTTTTTTTTTTGTTTTATGAAAAATTATTAAGAAAATAATTCAATACAGTTTCATCTAAATTTTTGGGAATTTGCATCATCAAAATCTTTCAAATTTTCTTACTGTTTTGTGGAAGAAAGAAATTCAAAATTACAGTTTGTAGCTTGCCTCGAATTATTACTTAAAATAATACAGCCGATATACTCTTCGGTGAAGCATCAAAGCAAAATCCGTCACTACCGGTACTATCTCTGCTGCAATGTCTTCGACCCATCTAGGACATTTTCTTATTGGAATGTTACTAATTTAAGTAAAACAAAATTGTAGAAAATTTCACAGCACCTGTCACTTGTGAAATACTCTCGTAATTCACCGTTTGACAGTTGCCGCGAACTAAATAAAAATGCAAGAAAACCTGCGAAAATTACATTTTTCTGTTGCAATAACGTAATAAAATCACTTTTCAAGAACTCTTAAACACATTTTAATGTATGTGCACATCTGTGGGGTGATTCTGTGTGTTTTGTCGAACTTGAATTTCAAAATAATCGACTAAATGAAATGAACTTTTCTATTGATTTTTTCGTGTTTTTCTTCAGGTCAGCAACCCTTGAATGACTTAGAATGAACTGAAAATGTCACTTCACATTACAAATTCAAAATAATATTTCGAATTTAAGCACTTGTAGTGCTCTAATTAGGCGTAGAATTTTTATTTACCAGTGTAAAATTTTTGTCACAACCTCTGGGAGCAGTTGACTATTTTGTCGATTATTTAGTCGTGTTTTTTGACGTTTGTTCATCGAAAATTCATTATAGTTCATTTTGTGGTAGATAATAGTGAAGACAGAAAATGAACTGTGTTGAAGAAAAAACTCGACAAAATATGTCAAAATTCACAACTAAATAGAACGACAAAGAGCACAGAATCACCCTACAGATTTATAATAATAAGCGCGCAAACAGCAAAGGTAAATATCGCACCTGGTACAGGTTGGGAAATTCACCTTCGTAAAATATTACAAATTTTAACTCACAAACTCATAAATTCAGTACACAAATACTATTAAATGGCACAATTCCAAACTCAACTGTAAGTAAACAGCAATGGCCATAAAAAAATACTCGTCAAAGCTTTGACGGGGCGTAACAATTACAAACCGCAGAACTTTTACCGTCATATATTGTCAGCATATGACATATGAAATCGGGGTGATTTTTAAAGAGGACAACAGTGGCAGCATTTAAAAAGTGCGAAAATATGTATCTTCTTGAAAAGATATTTAAGATTTATTTATTTTTTTCAGGCTCTAAAGGGGTGAAGTTCTATGGATCCTCTCTCTCTTGCGTTTTCAATAGTCGACGAGTTAGTTTCTTACAGCGATTTACAGTGTGTTATTTTTGTGGTGAAAATTCTAGTGGTGAAATTTGGTTTGCTACCATGCAATGAGGTATGTGCAAGCTTACATACAATTAGGTGGAGGACATATTTATTGTGTTTGGAAAAATATTTGGTCATAGTTTTAGTGAAATATTTTGAAACTTGGTGCGACATTTTTTGAAGTTGCTAGCATTTTTTAAGAATACTTGAATTTTAATTATTGAAAATAGAATAATAAAGTATTAGTAAAATAAGATTGCATGAAGATTAAACTATAGTAGTTAAAGTTTCAGTGTACTATTAGTTCATGCCAGTTGTCCCTCATCTTCCCGTTTCGAATTTGCTTGGGCGCATAAATGCGAACTAGTTTTTGCTTGCTTTGATAAATTTGTACAAAGTTATTATATAGATACATTGTTTAGGTAAGGTTAGCGAATGTTATTTTAGATTGTTCCGATTTTAAACTTTCCGTTACACTAACAACAACCACCCTAACGTTACGTTTTTCGTGATTCTATCCAGGAATTCTCTACTTGCGTAACAAATGGGTATGTCACGCTAAATGCATCAAAAGACTATGCAGTGGATTATTTTAATTTTAAGACTGGTATTCCAGGGTTATTCTGGCAGCCGCAGACTACTCATGTGGTAAGACTTCTTCTAAAAAATCAATTTAGGTAAAAATGTATATACATAAATTTGTAAATATTGGAATTCAAGAAAAATACAGGTAGGTACAAACTCTTTTATATTTGAAAACTTAAAGTTGAAACAAGACAGAAGATGGAACTCAGCAGATTTTTGAGAAATACACCAAACACCAAAAGTGAAAGAAAAAATTTGGTAAAAGGTAAAAACTATTTCTAAGTAAAGTAAAGACTTTAAATAATTGCCTGTTAATATTAAAGTGAAAAATTCTCATGTGATGTTCAAGTATTTACATCATGAATTGCTCTGCGATAAGTTTCCACAATAATACCAATCTGAGAGGTGGAATATCATATTTCAGGCAAGTATAGTTATGAAATATTATTTTATGTACTTAACACATATATTAATATGAAATTAAATTGAAAGTCAATAACAAAACGATGAAATATCGAAGAATCTTTTGGCCTAGCTCCGCTCCACCGAGATTTGTTTACATTTGTGACAGCTGATCAATTAATGAGGTTCTTGGCGTGAATAACTGCGACTAAGAGCATTTTCGGTGGGAGAAAGTGCAATATTTTCAACCCTATATCTTGTTGCCCCACTCTCTATATTGATTCTACTACACGCCTGTATTGACCATATTTTAATATTTTCTAGGAATCCAGTTTCGACGGTAATGTCACGAAACCTTTTAAGAATACTCTGGATTTTAGGATCGATTGTAGAGTTAATCGATACGGAAAGACTTTGACAATTGACACGTTGGGAGGATGATGATAAGGGAGTTAGTGGGTATATAAGTGACTTCCCATTGACGTTGAATTTAGGCTGCTTCATTTATAATTGCAACACCCGCTTCTTGTAGTGCTCTGTCGATCAGCATTGCGTCGTCTAAGGGACTTCTCGAACATGCTGGTGAGATCATTCATCTTTCTTTCCATTTCGATCAGAGTCAATGAGGACTCTCTGATGGAAAAGTTATGGAGAACATCCCTGTTCTTCGGCTCACCTCAGCTATTTTATCCGCACATGTTGCTATAACTTCCAGAGTCCCTGGGTTTCAGCCTAAGATCACCGGCATGACTGCCGGCAATCGCTGAAGTTAAAGTGACTTCAAGATCGCCTCATTGAGCTGACCGTTAGTCAGAGCCAGCATCGGACGAAGTTGTTGTGAAGGCTGAGCTTCACCTAGCGTAAGATCAGAAAGGAGGCCTTTTAGCTTCTGTTTCGTACTTCTGGAGAGTCTGGAAATTAATGTCTCTTTATTGTGCGGTATTTGTCTGCCATTGGTGGTCGCCGAAGAATGTGACTCACCAAGCGAGCGACATTCTCGTCGAGCGCACTAATGACGTGGTAGAATTTTGTTTTATTCTGGGTAATACCAGCCAAGTCGAATTAAGTCTGTAGCTGGAGAAACCACAGATCGGGATCGTTCTTCCAGAAGAGAGGTGTCCTTATAGACACTACGCCCAAGAAAACAGGTCGCGCTGTGATTGCTGGCAAGGAGGCATTAGATTCGTTCAGACCACTACTATTGGAAGAGTCTAAGCTGACGCTTGAGTCACTTATCGATTCGGTCATTTCTCAACAAAGATCGAGGAAAGCAACACACGACGAACCACCAAATTTACTAAGATGTTATCAAATTATAAAATTTAATGAATTCAAAAGAATTGATGAAGTTCCAAGAAAGCTAAATGATTCGTAAACGTGCGAGAAAATTTGAGAAATGCAGTAAGACAGTATCAGAAGTAGATGTTATCAAAGACGTCCGCAAAAATTTTATGAAATGAAGATGAAACGATCAAAAAACATTAGATGAATCGCCGACGTGGGAGAAAATTTAAGAATCGACGTAGAAATGGTAGTAATACGTTGTCGAACGTAGAAGGTTTACACTAAGTTTTACATTAAACAATATTTGGGGTTACCAAATTAAAAAAAAAAAATTACAATTGTTGCAAATATTGTAAATATTGTAAATATTATAAAAAACATATATGAGGAAATAAATAAATATGATAAAAAAAAGAGAAGTAGTTCTTTGTATCTTCCAGAGCAATTGAAATCAGGATCCTAACTGTTCTTATGACAATTCGAGTCAAATATCCTTGAAGAGTGTTTGCTTTCTCTTCTTAAAACTCTCAAACCGACTGCCAAACGACAGGGTGGATCTTGTAATTCTTTTGACAGTCTTGAACTCTTGGATCATAGCGTATTTTGTGTTTACTGAAATTCAAAGTTAATGTGGTTTGACAACCATTCGGCCTGTGCGACGGGTAGATGCTGAGGTTCTATAGCTGTAATAATCCGCATTAGACTTACAGCGGTAATTTCATACCAACAGTTTGGGGGCGTGTGATGTTGGGTGCCGGGAATCTTGCGTGGCCTATGATAATGGGTCAGTACTGTCCTTATGAGAGTCTGTCTGAAGCCTGGACTGTTGTGTGCTGTGAATGCGCCTGGACTCTTAGTATGTCCTATTTATTGTGCATGCGAAGCAGATCCTTCTGATGCTAGAGATAGATCAAGAGAGTTATTTAGTAGGCATAAAAGGGTTTAATTAAGTGATGTCCTTTTTAGTTTAGGAAATACTTTTATTATTTTTGTGGTATTTATTTTCTTTTGAACCTTTCTTCATAGAATATTCACAAAACTGTCATCGAATATTTTTTTCCAAAATATTATAAAAAAACAATGTCTACCTAGCTATGATTTCTATGTTCGACAAGGTATTCCTAGCGATGAATTTTGCGTCGAATGTTACCTAGTATACTCGGTGGTTGGTCAAAAGTCTAGAAATGATCGAACCTACATAAACGCGTCGCCACAGGCCCATTTTTGTGCCATTCGAATTTTACTAAAAAATAGAAAAATGCTACAAATTCCGGTTTTTATTTCATTCGATTAATTTTTCCATCTCAGTTTCAATCATTTCAGCTAATCTAGACAGCATGTATCAACATTGACAGCATTTCCTTTTTTTTTTTAATCCTTATATTTTTTTTCATTTTTCACCCAATCAATTTGCCATGTTTTGCAAAATTACTTCTTTTTCCCAGATCTTTCCAAAGATCTGCTTTGATTGACCAATTTCCGTTTAAGTTATGCGCAAAAGACAAATTTGAGGCCTACCCTGACGACATTTCCGTACATACTGAAAAGATTACGTCAATCTTGTTGTGCATTATCCGTCGAATAAACTGAATTGAATTAAATTACATTTAATTTAATTGAAATCTGCTAGTTAAGTTGAGAATAATTGTTCATCACTGTTTCTATAAGTTGACCATAAGTTAAATATAAATATATTAT
The DNA here is from genome assembly GCA_963924295.1 of Dioctria rufipes. Lineage (NCBI taxonomy): Eukaryota > Metazoa > Arthropoda > Insecta > Diptera > Asilidae > Dioctria > Dioctria rufipes. Next base: position 34,414 of record CAWUPM010000496.1, read on the forward strand.
TAAAATGTCTAGAAGCCTTCTGTTAAAATAATATATTAGACTAACAGTTGTGTATGAAGCAACTGCTAAAGTATCGAAAATCTCCGAATATTGAATATTTTAAACGGACATTGCTCGAACATTTTTCGCCGGAAGTAAAGACTTATTTAATTCAAAAGGATCTGCCGGACAAAACGTTTCTATAGGTGAAGATAATGCTTCAAAGCATTTGGAAAGCAAAAATAGGCTGGTTTTTGCGATATTTCTGCCACCGAACTCTAGGCATTAATCCAACCAACCTATGGCTGAAAATTTCATAATGGTTACTAAATTTAATTTAATACAAAAAAAATTGCAAATTATTTCCTCAGAGGAACTAGACGAACAAAAATTTGTATGGCAGGGGGGGGGGGGGGGTCATATCAAACATTTCGGAGTAACAGTGTGAGTAAGAAAAAAAGCTAGTTTTACACAAAACACTGTACCTTAAAAATTAGGGGGTATTACGGTTGCAGTTGTATGCAGATTTTCATGACCATTCCAACGACTGCAGTTATGAGCGTCTAAACTAAAAATTTCGGATTTTCTTACGTTTTTATTTTTTATTTTTGACACTTTTTTTAATTAGGCCTATTACACCCTATGTGCTATGTGCAGCCGTTAAGGAGTTATTAGCTCATAACTTATTCAGTTCATACCGAAATTAGAGGATTTTTTTTTTTACAATTACGATTTTCAGTCACTGAGGACCAAATATAAAAGTTGATTTGAGAATAACTTTGAGAGCAGGTTAAGAGCTAATAACTCTTTAACGACTGCAAATAGCACATAGGCTGAAATTAAGCAAATTAAAGAGGAGAGTCTACAGTTTGCATTTTTTATGAAAAAAGTTATATTAACGACCTTTTTGCAAAAAAAAAATATATAATATATATATACATATATATATAGGTCCAAGTAAGGCCATGAAGCTCTGCATACAATGAGCTTTTAACTACGACTAGGTAATTTTTCAGATACAGGGTGTTTTGTGAGAAACTAGCTTTTTTATTAATCATCCTGTAATTTAAAATGGTCGCTATGCCGCCCCCACTCCTACCCCCTGCCATAAAACTTTTTGTTCGTCTAGGCTAGTGGTCGGCAAAGTGCTGCTCTTTGGACTCTTCCAGCTCTTTGGACTCTTGCGGCTCTGGCACAAATATTCACGTTCCTGCCTGCAAAATGCGCCGAGAGTATCGGCCAGTGATGATTGCGGGTTACGCGATGCGGGGGAGACTCGCGTGTTGCAACCAAAGATAATGTGGGTGAGTACTATCACCTCGTGATCTACTGAATCCTAGATTGAAACACATAGCAATATTGTAGAGGAGAATTGCACAACTTCGGTATAATCGTATCTTAATATCGAAATATTGAAAATATATGAAGTTTTGAAAATTATTGGCCTACTTGTCGAAACTGCGATGTGTGACGCTTTAAATCTAAGGTACATATTTCAACTGATCAAAGCCTACTTCGCTAAGTAGTTAGTTAACCAAAATAACTCTCCACACTAATTATCAGTAGTTCTAACCAGACAAATAACTAGTATAGGTAATAGAAGTGAGCAGGTAAGCGAAATTCGAGATACCGAAGATAAGATAGAGATGGACAGTCACACGTGTGTTCCTGGATAGAAAGTAAATAGGTAATTTTTGCTCCGCGTGGTACCTTTTTTAACAAGAAAACTGACCGGTAAGAGTACTCGATAATTAATTAGTTAATTCTTGTGATATCAGGGCTGGCTTATGTAGGCATTGATTGATTGAAACGGAGGTTTGGGAGCCCGAGGGATCCCCTGAACATAAGCCAAATCAAGGCCCATTGTTCACCCTCCAGACCCATGAGGGATCACTCATAGTTTCCAGCCTGATGTTCCTATAAATTTCAGTATTAGCCCCCAGCCGTCTGGGCATAGTAAATATGGTGGTATTTATGGTTAAGAGTGCTTATTTTCGGTCAACCTTTCATTCTGGGGCCAATTCTATTCTGTATGTACATTAATGATATTGAGCTAAGTGTAACTAGAGCTTCAATTCAGCTTTATGCCGATGATGTTCACTTATTTCTGTCATCTCATTTAAATGGGCTCCACTATTGTGTTGCCATACTTAATGAAGATATTTCTTCTTTGGCCGCTTGGGCCAAAAATAATCAGTTGGTTCTCAATCCTTGCAAGTCTAAATCAATTGTAATTTATAAGAATTCCAATGATACATCCTGTATGCCTCCGGTCCTATTCAATGGGTCCCCCATTCCCTTTCAAGATACCGTTAATTATCTTGGTATTATTTTCAATAAGGAACTAAAGTGAGTGAGCATGTTAATGGACTTCCAGGTAATATATACGGTGGCTTTCGTTCACTCTGGCAGCAAGCAAAATATACACCACCTACCTTGCGTAAAAAGCTCATTATTAGTCCAATAATCCCTCTGATTACTTATGCAGATGTGATCTATTGCCCACTCGACTATAGAAGCAGATTAAAACTAAATGTTGTTTATAATTTTTGCGCTCGTTAATATTATGGTATTATAAATATATATCCCATAGTGTCTGTGGCGCCTTTGGCATAAAGTATTTTGAATTGCACCTTGGAAAATTAACTTAAATATCGCATATGCCTGTGCATTTTTAAAATAATTCATAGCTTTTTACCTGAATATCTCCTTGCTAAAACTAAATTTCCTCAATCTCCGCGCTCGAATCAACTTGTAGTTCCACGCCATTTAACTGGTTTTAGTTCTAAGTGCTTCTTCATCTATGGCATCCAACTTTGGAATTCTTTGCCGATTTCAATTAAACGTCATGGTGCTTTCTACAGGTTCACACAATCAATTTTTGAGTATTTGTCGAATTTATAACTCATTGTAATGTTGCAATTTTTTCAATTTGATATATTTATCCTCAGTTTTCTTATTTCATATATGTATATATTGTTCTTTTCTATCTTTTTTAATTTCTTTGGATTCTAGGATCAATGTGAATTTAATTTTAAAGTTTTAAAGGTTTTATATATTTTTATCTCTTCTCACATAAGTTTTTCTCCTTTTATTGTTATTATTATTAAGAGTAAACGAGTTTGTACTCATGTATATTTAAATAAAGAGCTTATTATTAGTATTATTATCAGTAACGCACCCAGTACTTGACTAGGGGGAGGGGGGGGGGGGGCAATAAAAGTCTTAATGAGTCGGAAAAACAAGGCTCTAAAGTCGCGTCCTGGGCCCATCTGAGCACTTAAGAACTGCTATTGTAATTTAAAGGCGTTATTTTATTTTATCGGACCTTGTAATAATATGCAGACTACATGTTATACATAATTTGTATATTCTGTTTAAAAAACTGACATTCTGGACGGGGATCAGTCCCGTTCATCCATCTCCTTGGTGCGCCCCTGCCTTTCGCTGATTGTTTGAATTATAGCTACAACAGATTTTTGGGCGTGACATTCATAGCTCCTCTATCGGCCTACGGAGTCACAATTATAACGATAATTAGAGGAAAATTGGATCAAAGTCAATTGGGATCAAGCAAACATAATAAGAAATGGCTAAAAATATTTAGCGCAGACTGCATATATATTTGATATGGTAAAAACTGTGAGCAAATAGGCTAAACATCCGGGTCCGTTATATATCACATTATATTACTAATTAATTTTGTTCAAGAAAGATTTTTTTTGGGATTCTCCGGTATATAGCAAAAGCTAAAAAATGTTCTAATTTGTTATTTCATCACAAAACCCGTTAATTTTTGGTGACAAGTTTCAAGTATTGGAAATTGCGTGGTTTGAAAAACAAATGAAAAAAATGAAAAAAAGAAGAAAGAAATGAAAAGTTTGAGAAAAATAAAAAAAAACAATTCTTTATTTATTAAAAAAATTTAAATTTTTTTTAAAGAAACAGATTCATTCGAAGCGAATCGAACCTGTATACGCCACACAGTGGGCTGAAAAATAAAGAAGAAAAGGAAGAAGAAGAAGCGTTTCGTTACACTCATCGGTGCAGCTTGGTTTTCTGCAAGCTGCAGACGCTTAAAAATAGATCAAACTGATCTCTTCCCATATAAACTCAGAATAAGTTCTGGGTGTGAATTATTTGAGGAAAAAACTCTCCTATACAAGCCCAGGAGGATAAATAAAATTCTTTCTTAAACAAAATTAAGTTTAAGTTTTAAGTTTTATGTATATATTGAGTCAAAACTAAGATTGTACATGTTTTCTAAGTTAAAATCGACTCGCCTTGTTGAATATTTTCATCCCTTTTAATTATAAGGGATGTTATTTATAACAGAATAGCATATTAAGATCGATCGACTTAGTAGGAGCAAAATGCAGAACAAAATGACCATGAGGAAATTCTTCAAGTATTTAAAAAAAATTCAGTTAACAGCATTAAGATCTCAGACCTAATACTAAAATAAAAATTCTTCACACTTATCTTCAAGGATCGTTCTGAAAATGGATTCAGATGCTCAATACCTACACTAAAAATACAAAAGTTTATTATATCAATGGACGCAGTACATTCAAATATTTTTCACTGATTCAATAAAAAATGAATTGACTCAATAAGAGCTTAGTTAACGTTTTTACTTGCTACGAACATATTCATTATTACTATGAAACTGCGATTATTAATTTAATTATGTGTAATAATAACGCAATAATATTTTTGTTGATTTCATGACTATTTATTAATTCTATGAACTTTTCCATTTCATGGGCATTTGCTTCAAGAAATACAAATCTTCATTGATGCTATGTACTTTTCTTTATTTCCTTGAACATGTGCTTCTATTTACCCTTAAGTAGGCGCACTATCAAAATCGCACAACTGGGGGTCAGCAGTGATACTAATTTCTTTTTAGAAATTTAAGTAGGCCACAAAATATTCAAAAACATAAACAATGCAGTTCGAAAACTAAATCTTATTGCTTTAACAAAAACTAAGAAACAAATAACTTCTTTTTATGTTAATGCAACATAAAATAACAATTATTTTATACTACATACTGAGGAACTTTTTGCTGTCCAGATAAAATTCGTTCTATAAATCAAAATTTTATTATCTTCCTCAATAGCACATGCAAAATTAACTTTGAAAACATAACTTTGATATTTTTCTTTTTTAACTTTTTGACCCTGGGTCATATTTTTCAGATTTGATTTGATATCTCGCGTCGCAGATGCCGTCACACTGAGAGCACTGTGGGTACGTGTGCAAGGGGGCTGTATCAGCAGCTACACAAAAAATAGCGCGGTATAAAATTTCCTCGGGTCAATATGACTCGGCGTCGTTGAGGCCACGTTAAGGTAAGTGAAATTGTATTTTTCTTTTAATATAGTTTTAAACAGAGCATTATTTACATATAGACAATATAGGGTCCGCAACATAGAACAACTAATAATGTTAATTTTAAATATATCAAAATAACAAACAGACTTTATTTTAATACTGTTGTGCACTGCGGGCTTTCTTAATTCTTATCATAAAAGACGCTGGTTAGGCCCGCACCACAGGCTCAACCTAGGGGTCTACAGATCCCAAATACGGCCCTGCTTTTAAGCATTTGTTTTGTTTACGATATTAGTTTTTTAGAGCTGCGCAAAATATTCTATCAATATGCACTGGTTCCTTTGTCAAAATACCTTTGTTTTAAATAACTACTTGAACACCTGCCAGCTATTGAAGGTAGAAATAGAAAATCATTCAACATCAATGGTGCTAGTTTTCCACGAATAGCCTAGTTTAAACTTCCAAAATATTATCGACTGCTAAGTGACATCCAAAAACAAAACTAATATTAGTTTAACCCGGTAAAAAGTCCAAAAGAGTAAGCTTTTTATTTATTTTTCCTCTTGGGCTTTTATAGGAGTGTTTTTTCCTCATATAATTCACACCCAGAATTTGTTCTGAGTTTATATGAGAAGAGATCAGTTTGATCTATTTTCAAGCGTCTACAGCAGGCAGAAAACCAAGCTGCACCGATGAGTGTAACGTTCTCTGCTGACACGAAACGCTTCATCTTCTTCTTCTTCCCTTTCTTCCTTACTTCTCAGCCCACTGCGTGGCGTATACTGGTTGGATTCCCTTCGAATGAATCTGTTTCTTTAAAAAATTTTTTAAATTGTTTTCATAAATAAAAAAAAAATTTTTTTTCTATTTTTCTCAAGCTTTTCATTTCTTTCTTCTTTTTTTCATTTTTCAAATCACCCAATATCGCTATTTGGGACCTGTTGACCAAGACATGAAACTTGTCACTAAAAATTAATGGGTTGTGTGATGAAATAACAAATTAGAATAGTTTTTAGCTTTTGCTATATACCGGAGAATCATAAAAAATTCTTTCTTGAACAAAATTAAGTTTAATACGGTAAAAAGTCCAAAAGAGTAATCTTTTTATTTATTACTAATTAAGTATGTATATAAGTGGAATCTATAAAGAATTGTTCCAAATTGCAACCCGAAAAAGCGCACCCCACCTAACAGCTACCAAGCCTGATCAATATTTAATTCAGCATTTCCACAACTTTTACTTACGTGATTTAAATAGACAATGCAATATCGACTATAGTATTACCTATACTAATATAGGTAAGAGCAAGTTTTGTAATAATTTTATCCTCAATGTATACACAAAGTTCAGAACTGTATAACTGTAAAGCATGAAGAATTTAGTAATATTGAAAGCAGTAATCTTCTTTACAGCTAGAAGCTGATAATTCTAATCCAAGTCTTCGACAAATTTCTCCAACAACTTATTGCCGATAGAATGTGGCTTCGAAACTAATTTAATATTTCTTAAGAACAAATAGGCTTCTGTTTGGGGCATATCTACAGCGGATAAAGTCTCGTATCTTATCTTATCTTGTTTAATAGCAATTATACAAACTCAATAAATTTCCACGATTACTATCTACGCTCCGGGGAAATTACAAAGTCATATCGTTTGGAATTGCCATTTAGGGGAATCCTTTGTCTCATATGTTCCGTCCTGAAAATCATGTTGTTCCTACTGTCATATTTACTACATACATTTGCACTTCTAAGTACGTAATGACGTTTGCATTCATACATGCATCTACACGGCTCACCCATTGTCTTCTATTCAATGAAAATATTATGAGCAAGCGGTCTATCTCATAAACGCTTCCGGGCTTTTTCTATGGAGTGCTCAATATCATGTTATTGCCATCTTTGGAGAAAGGGTTGAAGTGGTTATAATAGTATAAATGGCTCAGATATTCAATTTATATATATATAGATATGTGACAGAAATGGAAGTCTATTACTTATTACCAATATCATTCAGACGTTTTTCTCATAAAGAACTTATATTGCAATGCCAGCAGACACATACCTCTTATTGCAATGAACACGAAAAATGCTATCAGTATCCGTACCTCATTCTGTGTAATTACGAACCTTAAAGATAAATGGCTTAATTTCGAATTTAAGATGCTTTCCTTGCTTCACCTTCTTTTATCCGGGCCAGTAAACTATACATTTCATGTTCTTTCTATGTCATTTAATTCTTGTTTTACTATTATGAACTTGTCTCAGGCGGTCAGCTTTAACATTTTTCTCCATTCACCTGTCACTCTTCTGTCATGTTTGAGTAACATTAAAACTATGGTTGAATCTCGGAAAGACGTGTAATTTCGCAGAAACAATCCGAATTGCGCACAGTTTATCCACTTTACGAGGAACAACTAATTTTCATTCCCGCACTAAATAACCCGAAAGCATCAGATACGCCTTCAGCGTCTTCAATGGGGTAATTAGTGCGTTCGGATCCATTAGAATAGAAGTGGCAGGTAATTTAAGGTATAAAAAAATCTATTTCGGAAATTTTTGTTTGTCTCTAAATTGTTTTCTTTCTTATCCATCCTAAATGAATTCATGAAAAAATTGTGTAAAGGCACAGAGTAAAAGGTAAAATTGATATCAAATTACCAGTGGGGCTTACGCAGCCAACCACACCAAGAATTAAAAATAATTTACGCCTAATAAAAACCCCATTCAACAAATTCAATACTATACTAGTCAGATTGTGATAAATTTATTCAGTGAATTGCAAAAATATTTGACAGATGACTTTTTAATTATGAAGAAATTCCATTCTTGAGCTGCCGACACCTACTGCTTTCATAGAGAGTTTAAAGGGTTAGCCTACTTTTGAAAATCTAGTTACTTAAAATATATATATATAATAATAATAATAATTTAGTGTAAGATGCAAATTATTTTAATTGAGCTGCTTTTAATAATAATTGTTATTAGGGAACGTATGATTATCTAAATTCATTTATTAAAAATTTCACTTATTGCAATACCTAGTAGATAAAGATAAGTGATGAAAGAAAAGTTATATTCAACTTCCAAAAATCACCGAACCTCAAAATAATTTCAGTTTTTTGATCACGACTTCCACGATGAAAGATTTTTATAGCTAATTTTTAATCTAATAGATCTAGACCCAAAACCTTCTAAAAAGTTTTTGATAAATTTCAGCTTTACCTCAATTAACCCTTACCCATATTAGAAGAAAAATCTGCGTATATACAGTTTGATAGAAATCATAAAGATTTAAATGTATGCATTATCCTATTAAGGTACCTTATACAAATACGATTGGCATGTATCTTTATTCTGTTCAGAGCACTCCGAGCGCTGTGAACACTGATATCTTGTAACTTTATTCACTTTCAGAGTACTCTGAGCGCTCTTAACGTGTATCTTTATTGCTGCTCAGAGTTCTCTAACAAACCGTAGGTTACGATAATATCATTTTAGAAGATTACGATTATGAGGCGTGGGATACAACTGTGCAACATCAATCCAATGCTAAATGCGTTGACGCATCAAAATGTGGTGGTAATTAGTGTATTTTTATTACTAATGAAATGAAAATTTGAACCATAATCATTGCAGCTCACAAATGGACAGATAAGCAAGTAAGATGCCTGATTTCGCCGTGAAGCAAAATTTCAAAGATTTCGACGTTAAACTTAAAAAAGCTGCTTAGATCCAAATAGCAAAATTAATTAAGGAAATAAGTGGACTTTCCCTAACTGCACAACAGTGTAATTCGAAATGGATGCTTTTAAATAAAAAAAAAAAACAGGTCCATAAAAGCTTCCAACAGCACGACTGGGCATGGTTTGATTAACTGGCCCTATATTGATGCTTTGAATTTATTTTTGCCCGATAGGCCAGAAATGTATCCTGTGGCAAATTTTACCAGATGTTCAAGCATTATAAAATGTTCGAATAAAAATTGGCTCCTCAGGATGAAAAAAACAGAAGCATCATCATCATCGTCCGAAAGATGTGATGTGAATGAGCCTGCTCAAAAGAAAGTTCATGTTTCCGATACTGAATGGCGACATCAAAGAATGGTTGCAACTAGGGTTTCCAATTATCCGACATTAATGACTATCCGGATATCGAATACTGAAAATTCAAAATATCCGGATAATCCGGATATCCGGATAACAAAAAAAACAAATAATTATATAGCTTGAATCCAGTATTTCATTGTGTTTTAAAATTCACTCATTTCATTTTATTTAAATATTTTAATTATGTACATTAACAATTCATAGAACAGTAAAAGAAAATTATATAATTCAATTATTTCTTTTTTAAAAACGCATATTTTAAAAAGATTATTGCGTTGAAAGTTTCAAAATTCAGGCGTGTTCTAATTTTTGTCTTAGTAAGGCCTGCAATTGAAAATACGCGTTCTGTTGCAGTAGATGTTGGCTTTATTGTAAGGAGTGCATTAAATAATATATTTAAATTATCTGTCCTTGTTTTTGTGTTTGTTAAAATCATAAAATCTTTTTTCAGCAATGTAGTAAGTGCGTTGCTCTGCTCTTCAACATAGGTAATTGAAGAAATCGCCACTTGCAGTTGTCGCTGCAGGGAATTTTTAAATAAAGTTGTAGTGTTTTGTTGACTTTCATTTGCGATTTCTTCATCTGCTTCCTCGATATCTTCATGGTGGGTCCTACTATCATCATAAGCAGATACATTAACTCTTCTAAAAATTTCTACTGCCAATGTAATGGCAGCACCTTTTGAAGTGTAATCAAAATATTTAGTGGAATGTGGTATTTTGCCTGTTTCTAAGAAGATCATTAATGTCATAAGTATTTTATCCCGACGTTCATCCATTCGTTTTTTGATTTGTTTCGATAAATTTTTACTTAAGTTCGATCCAAAATCGTCTAACTTTTCGAATAAAAATTTATAAACACCCTCTGCGGTCAAAAGTGTCGCTGAGTTTTTACTTAATTCCTTTACTGCAGTCTCTAGTGGTGATAGGACATCTAACAATTCCTTTAAGCTTGATATATTATGCTCTGAAATTTGTTGTTGACCCAATTCATTTAAAGTTTTATTTACAGGATCTTTTATTTGAAGGAATCGTTTGAGCATGGTGATCAAAGAATTCCATCGAATTTGATATCTAGCATCAACTGCAATGTCTTACCCTCCTGTTCATTAACATATCCTTGTAAAATATTGTTTTTGACTGAAGAGGATTTGATCATTCTTATAATTTTTCTGAGGTTTTTTACAACTTCATGAAAATCTTCGATGAAATCTAGAATTTCATCTTTTTTCTCTAGTTCGCAGATTATGTTCGCATCTTCTAAATTATTTATATTCATGTAATTACTAATATTTTCGTCAGATTCATCTTCTATTTTTTCATCATAGTCTGTTATTTCCTCGTCTTCTTCATAAAATATTGACTGTTGTTTTTTATATAGTACATCGGTTATTGCTAAATGTAGACCATGATTATAGCAAAGTTGAGATATGATGCCCAAGATCCTTCCGTATTTTACCATAACCGCGGCTGCATCATGCGTTGATGATATTATATCTCTCTTGATATCAATTTCAAATTCTTTCAATTTATTTTCGACGTATATTTTTGTTTGTTCTGCATTACACGAACCTTTTATGTGAACTAAACCTAGTACATAAACTTCCAATTTTTTTACCGAATTATCGACCAGGGCGTGAAGTGAAACATTAAGGTATCTATTCATAGTGTTGGCAGTCCACTCGTCTACTGTTATTGAAAACTTTACGTTTGTTTTTTTTAGTTCATTGATAATACTAATTGTTTCTTTTTTTTTTATTTCATAAAACTTTAAAATGTATTTCGTTACAGTCGTAGGACTTTTAGGCATGTCGAAGCCCTTACTTCTAACGTATCCACTAATGGCTTGTGATTTCACTATAGAATTCAGCGAAAATCCATCCTCTGCAACACATCGCGATAAAATTTCCTCCAAGATCTTAGTTTTAAGAAATTTTATAATACTATTTTCATCGTCAGGTCTTTTAAATTTTTTGGAAGTTGATGGGTCGTTTCGTTCACAACTTACAGCAATTGAAGATGTAGTAGCAGATACGCTGGATGAATTTATATAGATCTTATGTGTTTTTAAATGATTAATAAGTGGCGTCGTTGATGATCCTTTACATCCTAGTTGTTTACTGCAATGCTTACATAAACCAATGTCTTTATTTTTTTCATTTCTCTTAAAATGATTCCAAACTTCAGATCGTTTTGACATCGCTATCGCTACAAAATTTGGGGAACAAGAAATTTAAAAGTCAATAATAAATTTATGACCAATAAATAGTTATTGCTTTCTTTTATTCCGTTGCAAATTTGCAAATTATATTTATATAAACAACCACAATAATTTATAATGACAATGACAATGCACGAGCACGACCATATACAAACTAACAATATGAAAACACTGGGCAAGTAGAACAAAAAGCAATAAGGCCTTGCTCGAATGGAATGGAAAGGTGGATCTGGAATCTGGATACACACTACACTGAACAAACAAACGCAAACACATGTGTTTGAACTCTTTCTTGTTTTTGATTAAATGTATACGTGTTGCAAATGCAAACGAATGTGTTTTACCCTGTGTTCATGTTCCGTCTCAAATGCACATTTCCAAAGAATTTGTTCATTCCGTGGCAAACAAATGTGAAAAGTGTGTACGTATTTGCAAGCCAGAACTAGAAAGAAAGAACAATATGCATAGAAATACTATAGTGCAGTGTTGGGAACAGTTCGAAAGCTGAAATTACCACAAAAATCCCACCATATATATATACTTAAATATTAAGCGGAATTTCTTTTGTTCATTTATATATTTACCCAAAGCAGTGTTAGTTGGAAATTTCTACTGTGTCAAAATATACAATACCAGGAATGTACAAGCAGAAGATCTCGCACCAAAATATCCGTCCACAAGTCGATAAAACTGTTCTAAGAATTTCTAAAAATCCAACGGACCAACTCAGACCTTATAGTATTAAACTCTTCTAGGAAAATTTTGGTGATGATTTCAAACATGCGAGCACATGTGTTTGCGTTTGTTTGCTCAGTGTGTATCCACCTTAAGACGACGTACGTAACCAAAGGCCAAGCCTCGCCCTCGACCTGATGTAGGGAAGCCCTCAATTTTTTCGTAGAAATTTACTGAAAATTTCTTCTTTAGAATTTGTATGCAGTCTTGGAGGCTAACACAGAAAGGTATTGAAAATAACCACCCAGAGTGAATCAAAATTCTGCCGAAACATTTTCTGTAAATTTCTAAGAAGAAATGAATGCTTATGCTCATCATCTACGCATCTACGCTCATAAAAATTGTTTCAGCGCTTAGTAAGTTTTGTTTTATTTAAAATTAAAATTATAAAACTGCTACTTGATAACGTAATTGTTCATTCCTTAAAAAACTTTGATAAAAAATTTGTTTGAATGAATTCAGCAAAATCCACCGATTAATAGGTTTTTCGATATTTTGGTAGGAAAAAAAACAGTATTTTGTTGAAAAAACATGCAAAAAAAATATCCGGATTATCGGATAATTATCGAAAAATATCCGGATTATCGAATAGTCAAAATTCGTCGGATAATCCGGATAATCTGATATCCGGATATCCGGATTGGAAACCCTAGTTGCAACGCAAGATCGATTTCTGACATTAATGGAGAATATGATAGAAAAAATGTAAATTTTGTGTGCTTTCAAGTGATATTTATGTAATAGGTTTTTTTTTAATAAGATAATAGTGTATGTAGTATTCTTACTTATAATATAACATGAACTGAATTTTGAGGCTGTTATAAACATGAATAAAAAATTAAAACAAAATCGACATGAAACTGGAAATATTTTTCTTTCCCTATATCAACGTTCTCTTAGGGTTGTGCTCAACAGGTAGTAACTTGTGGCTGTTAAAAACTTAGTCTTCTTGCTTTGCAATTCATCTCACCCTAATGCACTGTGATTCTTATCACCAGAAATTAATTTTAGAGTTGTATTTACTGCTCTTGCGATCAACCAGGATACAATATTTATAGGGAAGTAATCTCAAACAATATTTAACTACAACATTTTTATAACACAAGCAATACTCATTTACTTATACATAGTCTTTAGTGTTATGATGCACCTCCGTACTTGCAATACTTCCAACATAATTAGCATTTTATTATGCTATAAATTTTGGATTACCAGAGTATCTGTTCTGAAATAATGATATAAAATTTTGTCTACAAAGAAAAGCAGCAAGTTTTTTTTTAATAATTTATATGAAAACTTTTTATATTTTCTTTTTGCGTCTGCTGTCCTTAACTGATTATTTTTCTGAATGTCGTTAATATTATTTTCACGCCATTTCCATTAGAAATAATTCCTTCAATAGGAATATCATGAAGTTCCATACAACAAGTTATTACGATCACGGCGATAAAATCTAGTCTTCTATTTTCAATCAAATTTAAGCGACGGAAACGTATCTTTGGCAAACTAAACTGCTTTTAATAACTACACTTGCCTTCGAAAGTGCTATTTTATAATTTTTATGCTTTCGTTCAAGATGCCCATTGTTTTTATAAGTACCATCGGGGATGTCAATAGTAGATAAGCGCTATCTTCAAACTAGTGGCATTTAGAGGAAACCTTATGTTGCCATCCTGAATTCTTTTAAATACATCTGACCTTTTCAAGACATTTGCATCATGCAATGACATCAATAAATTTCTTCTTCTTATTACAAATTCCTTGCAAAATTATCGAATGTCTTCCTCTTCTGTTGACATAGGAAGTGAGATGATCTTTTAGTGCCTTAATATTAATATGGCTGTCATCAATTTCTTCAATTACTCCTGTAAATTAGAATATATAATTCTCCATTGAAATGCTCATATCATTAGTTCGTACCAGGGAATTTTCTTTTCTCTTTAAAATACAAGTTAGACCTTTGTATTTCCTCTGATGAAGACCAAGAAATTATACGCTTATTAACATTAAATTCCATTATTCTTTCAAATGTCCTAAAACCCACTCTGAAACAAGACATTTTTCCAAATTAAACCTGTTAGCAATAGTCCTGAAATTGACACAATTGGATTTTCTATTTTCTGTAAATGAATATAACATTTTACCTAAAGCATTCCGGGGTGGCTAAATGCCACAATGTTATTAGTCACTGCTTATGCACTGCAATTAGAGGCCGCATGGATACTGGGTTATTACAAACAAATTCAGCCAAATCTTTGCACATTATTTCAAATATACTTGATAATATTCGGAAATGCATTTTGAACTGATGTGGTCAAATTCTTGGAACAATATTTTCTGCATATCCTTTAATATTCACATGTCTAGACCAAGAACTGTTTTCATGCTCAATTTCCAAGCTCTCATCATTGTCAAACACTATATTCCAACCAACTGGTATTGAAAATATTAGCACTTTTTAAATTCCCTAGTTCCTTCCAATTTTTCACTACGTATTTATTTTTATAATTTTGTTATTATTATTATTTGCTTATTTTTATAAAGAATCCTGTTTTGTTATATCAATTGACATTTCACAAATCACAAGTGCTGTTAATATAAAAAAATAACAGAGCACTCTGGACTTGTAACTTTTTTACAAAGTGCTCTGAACGTTCTAAGACTTCTGTTCGAGAGACTGAGTGGAAAAAAGATGCACGCCACATTATTCTCTATAAATTAAAGTATTCTCATTTTCGATTTGGTACCAAAGTTGAAAATATATCCTATGCCATTAAATACTACGGCTACCTGGTATTTTTATTTTCAAGCGTAAAGATGTGTTTGTTTTTTTCCGGGAAATTATTCTACCTACATATGTACAATATCTTTTCTTGTTTAATTTCCACATTGCTGGTTATGCGAATTCTTAGTACGGCATCATAAATGGATATAAATAGATATCTACTTTTGTGTGTGTTAATAAGTGTAAAATATTTTAAGATAACATCTTTTCTTGTTATTATTATTATACAGAAAGCAAGTATATACATACATTCATATTAAATTATATTTCAAGTATGCACTATAACAAACTGTCTTACTTTCAACAGAAACGAGAACTTCACGTAGTATAGGGTTTTCCAATAAGAGGTGTTATTTTAATTAGCCCGATATTTTGGTAGATGTCACATTTGGAGCTGTCATTTTTTGACATTTGACAAGTAGAAACTACGCCATTAATAAAAATGGAATGATACACGATTCAACAAGCATTGAAATTATTAAAATTCACTATAAAAATGGTGAAAATGTGGCAGAGACGGTTCGTAAAACTCGAACACTTTTGGGTCGTCGTGAAGCAACTTGTCGGACCGCAATACAGAAATTGGTAGAAAAATTCGAGATGTAGGGGCAAGGTAGTGATGTGAAGAATAAAACCCGTGCACGCCGCTCAAGAACAGCCGAGAATATTGCTGCTGTAGCCGAAAGTGTTAAAGAAAACCCAGGTTTGTCCATTCCTCGTCGTTCTGTGGAATTAGGCATTCCACAAACGTCATTACACCGTATTTTGCATAAAGATTTGGGTCCTAAGGCTTACAAAGTTCAGTTAACACAAGAACTCAAGCCGGCCGATCATCAACAACGTCGAGTCTTTGCTGATTGGGTCCTTGAAATGCATGAAAATTATCCGCAATTCCATCGAAAACTCATCTTGAATGATGAGGCCCATTTCCACCTCGATGGCTTCGTCAACAAGCAAAATTCTCGCATCTGGGGTTCGGAAAACCCAAGAGTTATTGTTGAAAATCCTCTCTATCCTCAACGTGTGACTGTTTGGTGCGGTTTATGGTCCCGCGGGGTCATTGGACCTTACTTTTTCGAAAATGAGGCTGGAGCAACAGTTAAGGTGAATGGATTGCGCTATCGACAGATGATTAATGATTTTTTATGGCCGAACTGGATGGTATTGATCTGGACAACGTATACTTTCAACAAGACGGCGCTACGTGCCATACAAGCAACGAAACCATTGATATTTTACGGGAAAAGTTTCCGGACCGTGTTATCTCTCGAAGAGGTGATCACAATTGGCCACCGAGATCTTGTGACTTAACACCTTGCGACTTCTTTCTTTGGGGCCACGTCAAAACGACGGTCTATGCCAATAGCCCAGCGTCGATTCAAGACCTCAAAGATGGAATTCGTGAGGCTATCGAAGACATAGGGCAGCCAATTTGCGATTTGGTTATGGAAAATTTCATGAAAAGGATATGGTCCTGTAGGCGTGGTCGTGGTGGTTATTTGGCTGATGTTATTTTCCATTATTAACGGCATATCTTCTTCTTTATAATGAAATAAAGATCCGATCATTGGTCTCAAAAAATGGCATTTTTCTTTGAATATCAAAATAACTCCTCTTATTGGAAAACCCTTTACGTAAATATTCTTTTCAGTTTTCGTGATCTAACCTTCCTAAGTGTACAAGATCACATGGCGCCCTAGTAGTGCGAGCCCACTCGCATTTTTATTTGTACTCCACCCCGTCTCCTGAGCTAGCAGGTACGTCTAGGCGAGGACGTTCCACCCTTCCACTGCGACTAAACCATCAGTAAAGTTAATAATTCGGATCGCAACTACAGCGGAAACTGCATGGCTCCATATCAATATCTTCACAACTCACTTATCTAGAAAAGAAGTCAGTATCTAGTACGTATGATAAATAACGGCTGTATTTCTCAAATGTATGTGCAAAAAATTAAACTTTCGTCTTCAGGAGCAATTCGAAGACTATGGGGGGTATTTGCTATTCGTTTGGTTGGACACGCTCTCTACTTCCTGCCTTAGCAAACCATCTTCTGTCCAAAGTCGAGAAATTTTGCCTAAATTTTCATTCTGTAGCTTTGCATTTTTCCTTTGCTTTCGTTCCTTTCTTTTTGTTATCAAATCTGTCGGCGCACTAAGGAATCGAATTCGTCTCATTTTTTTTAATACTCACTGTCACAGTATCTATTGCATAGAAAATCTTGTGTATTTATATTTTTAACAAGTAAAAAAGCTAGAATTGGTTTAGGACCCATTCTTATGGTACTCTAGATGAACGTCGAGTTATCTTGCGCACACACAGATGAACGGACAAACGGACAGACGGACGGACAAACGTATAGACGGACGGACATACAAACGGACAGACGTTGATGCAAAAACCAAAATAACTTTTAATATTATGCTTGGGTGTCCAATCCATTTTGCGCTACTATCATTATTTCTGTGCGTTACAAACGGAATGATAAACTTATAATATCCTAAAGATTTCATAAAAATATGATTGCCTTATTAACCACAATTATCATTATTTACTTTTGTAGCTCTCGCTGTGAATTTTTATGCACTGCTGCGCACCAATGTTTTCCACTTATCCGATACAGTAGAATACAGACGGTAACGTCTTTACTCTAAAGTAGCACTCTGTTTTCTAGGTAATGAAATTAATGGAGAAAAGTAGTTTTCGGTTCAAACCTGGACTGATCCCATTTATGCACCGCATTAATATCAAATGGGAAAAAAAGAAAAATATCAAACGGGGAGAAGAACAAATTAATAAAAGGAAATACGGAACAGCGTAAAACAAACGATAAACCATTCCCGCTTCTAGGTAAGGAATTCAGGGGAAAGGTCATTTTCGGCGTCAAACGCTGACCAAAAATCATTGGTGCAACACATTAACACCAATGCAAACGACAACAAATAAAGATCAAGGGAGAGAAATTGAGATATGCTTGGCAACGATATTTCATCCGCTTCCTTCGCACAACACAACGTTTGCTGTTTATGATATCTGCATATCAGGGATTATACGACGTTGCTGGGTTTTCCTGTTAATTTCATTAGCACTCAAGGACTGGTTTGTACCAATTTTTCCCAGTACTTATCAGTACTCGCCAGTACAATACACCACTTATAGCGCGTAGTGAAAATTAATTGTGGGAGACCAAACATTGATGCTTATTATGAGGATCGTTTTCAACATAATTCAAAGTTGGAGTTTTTTTATTACAGTACATGGAAGAAAGTAAAGAAGAATATCATATATGAGACGAAATTGAAAAACTGATATGTAAGTTACATATGATTAGTGAAATGGAATTCATTTACTTAAAATTTTGTGTATACACCAGTTATGCTTCTTAATATTTATAGTAAGTTAGAACATACTTAAGTGGTCACAATTTGCTAGTACTTACTTGTAATTACTGGTTTTTATAAATTTAGTACGCATTTATAAAAACCAGTAATAACTAGTAAGTATCAGTAAGGTACTCGGAAATATTGGAAAGTACTGGAAAAGTACTGGCACTGAACATTACCAATATTACTAAATTACCAAAATTTTCGAGTAAAAGTAAATAAAATTGAACTTAAGAACCGAAAAATGTACACCGAAAAACTCAATTTATTCCACTTTAAAACAAGATTTTTGCTCCAATGATTAAGAGGAGTCAGTACTCAGCAAAAGCTTCAGTTCAGATCCCAGCGAAATCTTCAGTCAATAAAATTTACTATACGTAGGTTTGTGTCCTCTCTCAACACAGACATATACCTAAATTGAAGCACATATGAAAATGAATTAAGCTCGATTGTTTAAACGGTAGACGAGTGTGATGTGAAGGAAAGCTTTGTTTACTACATAAATATCGTGAAATAATATAGATATAGATAGACAGCTCGTTGAGATCGCTCGGGTGATTCGACCCTTGACGAATAATGATCGGGAATTCTTGTGAATTTTCTTGTTTAGCTAATTCATACAGCTCTTGCAATTATTCTTCTTTCGACTTTAATTTTTGACCGACTTTTCTTTTCTATGCTCGCATTTCGCATAATATAAGGCGTGAACCGATTTTTATGATTCTTTTTTTGGTGGATAGGGAATATTCCTTCATTGGAACCATGATTAATAAATAAATAAATAAATTAATTAATAATAAAATAATTTAAAACAAAATTTAACCGCCTTTAGAAAAGCGTTGGAAAGTGAAAAATATCTCTGAATTTTCACATATTTATGCAAAGGGTAAGGGTTGGTAATATCGTTATAGTGGTAATTTCGTGTGTAGAGTTGTGTAACGGAAATACTTTTTGCACAATTAAAATATCCATAAATGTGCTCAGTAAATTTTTTTAGTTACTGTACATTGATCCGCAGGCAGGGTATTTACGTGATCGATATTCGTGCTTCTTTAAATTTCTGGCTGATTAGTTTTAATTTTAATGTTTTATAGTCGAAGATAATGTTTTTTTTTTCAGAAATATAGATCAATTTCCGATTTATATTTTTTTGATTAAAGATAATAATTACTTTTGATTTCGATTTTTTTTTTGTCAAAAATAAAAATCATTTGGTATAATAAAAATATTAATTATATATTATATAACAATATTTTAATTCGTAGTTTTAAAATTATAAGCATGCTCTTTTACGAAAACATTTTAAACAGCAGATTCTTACATTAACGAAAACATTTACAAAATGAAAACAAGAAAAATTTTATAATTGGTCTATGACCAATAATATTATACCCTAGGTGTAGTAAAATAAATTGAAAACCAAAAGTTTTGTGTGGTAACATCAAGAAAGGGCTGCCCGATTTATTTCATTTTTGCAATTTTATTTATTATTTTTATGCAAATGCAGTGTACAAAATTTCAGCTCTCTACGTATCGACGCCTGCTCAGGCAGGGTCCAAATAGTACAAAAATACCCAAATAGTAAAAGAACTAGAATTGGTAATACCAATTCTTACGATACCCTAACCGAAGAACAAACTTAGTGTACCCCATGATACAAAGATTAACAAGGTGCTTATCACAGTGAAAAAAAATTTCTATTTGGAAAATTCTTTGCTTTCCCACTAGCACATAATTACTTTTACCGAAGTGGTTTAAAGGAAGAAACTAACTCAAAACGTATTTCAGTCAATAAAATACGAAAAACTCAAAACAAATTCGTTGGAAATGATTTTAGTCACCTCATGACGTAGCAACACAAAAAATTCCTCTCGAATCGGCCATACCTTGTTATCTTTATATCATGAGTAGGTATACCCTATATATTTCACCTACGATATAATAAACTTGCTTTGATCTCTCTTTTTCACAATAACTATGTCGTTTTTAATTACTCACTCTCGTAAATTCAGCTTCTTTATAGCTCTGGAAAGTTTATTTCCCCCTATATACTTGCTTTTGCGTCCCATATTAATAAATAAATTCACAAAGAAAACACTAAATATACCACAGTAAGTTGCTTTTATTAATAAAATTCGTTCGCACAAAAAATTTCTTAATTACTCACTTTTAAACTTTCACAAAAATCAAACCTAAATGATTTTTTATTAAATCCCTTTGCATTACCAATGTCAACGATAGTATCCTTCGTGAAATTAAAATTTCAAAACATATGCCCTACTAGCTTTAAAGCTTACCGAAGCTGTCTAAAATCTTGGGCAGCCACCATATGAATTATGAGACATCTAGCGTAAAAGACAGAAACCCAACATGTGATAAAACCATACAATTTAAGACGAAAAATGAATTTTTGCAGTTCAAATAAATTGAAAATTTTTAACGAGAATTGACTCTTCTAATTCTTTTTTTTGTACATAATTCTAAACAATACTATTTTGCTTTCAACAACTTTCAATGAAATATTACAACTTCTCGTCGGTGAAATATCGGGAGAAAGAACAAGTACTATTAGAATTAAATAATTAAAAAAAACGCAACTAAAAATAAAAAAACTCGACGTTATTTGCTAGGTCTACGCTTTATTTTTTTTAAATAGTCATAATCTGCAGAATTGAGTATACCTATTAACAGGAATTTGATTTGAAAAACTTCAATTTTTTCCATTTTTGACAAGTTTCCGAGCTAATATCTCCATTCCGATGCAATTTTTTTTATTTTTTCCGACGTTATTTACTAGACCTCATCGTTATCTCTAATTTAAGATATATGTAAATCATTATTTTGGTACAAATAGTGTGGCAGAAATTTGCGTTGAAAAATGTATGAAAGTTGCAAACCTTGGTACTGACTCCTCTTAATAAAATCCAGCGAAATAGGGTTAACTAAGCATTTTACTGAAAGAATAGTATATTTATCTCAGATTTTTAAGAAAAACACAACTCTCATGTTTTATCAGCAGAAAAACTTTTTCGGCCGAAGAACTCGTTCGATGAAACATAAAAGTTGTGTTTTTCATAAAAATCTGAGATAAAAATACTATTCTTTCAGTAAAATTATTAATTTATCCTATTTCCCATGATTGTATTAATCATTGGAACAAAGATCTTGTTTTAAAGTGGAATAAATTGAGTTTTTCGGTTTACATTTCTTCGGTTCTTGTTTTTAATGTGAAAGTGTCTTTAGACTATATATTTTTATTTCTGTAGTATAAGTACTGGTACTTGACTGTTACAGGTACTTAAAATCATACAACTCTATATTATAACGAAATATTGGCCTCGTAAGGATTGCATTCATTTCATAGAAAACCAATTCAGTTCCATACTCTCCGTTTTCAAAATTTGATTGTAATGAATTGTCTCGAAAATCATCTATAACATCAACAGACAAAAAAGGTTGAATTGGTTCATATATTTCCGACGTTGTATGCATTATTGCTAAGTACTGGACAACAGCAAACATTTTTGGGTTAAATGAAATTAAATTTACGTAATGTACTTAGAGAAAGTGCTCTTCTTATAATGTTATCAATATTTTCCACCCGAGAGGATATCGATATGTTTTAATTAACACTTAACTGAAACTGAATAAACTATTCTATCTGGCAAAAAAGTTCCTTCGCGCTACAAGGAATACAAATTGCAAATGGCATACAAATCATAGCTTCAAATATAAGGGCGAATAAATTAAACACAGCTGGCTGAAATTAGCCTAATTTTGCTTTGAACAGCTATCGACAGCTAATGGACGTACTGGTTCTGAAAGGGAAGTTCTTAAAGAAAATAGGTGATTATTTTCGCTCATATACATATATGTTGGATATCTGGAAAATCGAATAATCTAATTCTTTTGCACTGGTGATGTTGTCGTTTACCAATAGTGCGTTCTAAAGAAAATATCCGAGAAAATTCGTAAAAACAAAATTGAAGATATTGGCGTGCATTTTGTTAATGTATGAAGTAGTTACTACATGGGTGGGCCATAAGCCATAATCGCTTACATCCACATACATATGACATAGTACATTTTTGCAAATTGGCAAATAGTTGTAAACTTCATTTCTGATGTATCTACTAAAAAGTGAAGTGACGCACCATTAATCTAAAACCAAAACTTTTATCAAATCTTGTTTATATCTATCCGAAAGGCAAAAGGCGTAAAGGTGTAGGTAATAGTTTGGAAAGATGTTAACTGTCAATAAGAATTATTAATGAAATAGTGACATATAAGTCTCCTGCTTCTTCCGTTTTGCTCTAAGATTGCCATAGCCAAATTGTACAAAAACTTCGTAGCTTTGTAGTTTCTATTCCTATTTTTGTACAGTGTGCTTCAATTAACCTATATATAGTATATCGCTATGTTCTCCGAAACCTCAGGAACAAATAAATAATCCAAACTCCTTGCGACTTTACATTTTGATCCATTCTGACCAAAGCTATGATATGGAATCAAAAAATCTGAGAAATTCTAAATGCCCGATACATAAACGATTTTAGATGTTTAATAGAAGAGACGTGATCAAAAAGCAGGAAAAGGAAAATTTTATTTGTTTGCAGTGCTATTAGAGAAGACCTATACAATCAACAAATTACGGTTCCCTTTGAATTTTATTCTTTTTTTATACCATAGATGAAATCTATATGGTATACTAAGTTTGTCATTCCATTTATAATGTATAGAAATAATTATGCTAGAGCAAAATGGATTGGATACGTACGCATAATATTAAAAGTTACTTCGATTTTTGCATGTCTATATGTCCGTTCGTCCGTGTGCGCACGATATCTCGAGAGCGCGTATACTTTGGGGTTGCCATACAAAAATTTCGTTTTCCACTATATAATTGGAGAATGAGCTGAAATGTGGTACATGGTGTTCTCATAGTAATAGCAAATAAAATTTCAAAAATGGAATAAATCGAGCAACGCCTTCTTGGTATTGCCACATAAAAATTTAAAGTTGTCGGATACTGTGAAAACGATCAGTTCTAGACATTTTTATTGTACTGAAATCTTCTTCAGAATATGAAGTCCTAAAAAATTGATTCTGATCATATTTCATGTCCGACAAACCGTTCTAGAAATATTTGAGAAAAACCACTGCATAAATCAAAATTGCTCAAATGTGTGACCATACGAAATTTCTACGGACATTCATAGGGTAGCTTTTTTACTTGTTTACTTGTTCAAAAACTTTTTAATAAAATGGACGGAAGTAAATTGTTTCACATCTATCATTTATTTAAAGATTGTTAATTATGTGTATTGAAAATCATATCATCTAAATTGGTCCATCTGATGGCAGAAAAAATCCCAGTAGTTTCAATAAGATTTTAGGACACGTTGGAGCAAATTTCTGGGATTGTGCTTCCATTTAAATATGAATGTTGATTTTGAATTGCTGGAATGGTGTCAGCTAATTAGCGATAGATAGCGTAGAAAGCATAGATACTTATTTTTTTAAGTAGAAAATAAATGTAGCACTCTCAAATTAGCCGAATGGGGTGAACAATCGACAACACTTGATTTGGACAATATTGGAATTTCGAGAGTTGCACAAGCTATATGGCATTCGACGCCACCTAGTTGAAATGAAAAGCACTGTAGATTTTATTTTCGAATTTTCTTCCAGCATCGCTCAATATTCATCCCAAGAAACACTCACGGTATCTTAAAAAAATTGTCAAATGAACCCTTCCGCCCGCTGGGACAAACGGTGATATCCAGTGTCATTCAATGAAGTTCATGGATTAATGTCGGGCTCTTCGTTACATACAACCGACTATTGCCCGTGCTTGGATATTAATTCATCGTCAAAGCAGATTCATCTGACGGCAGATTCATCTGACGGCAGTCGGTACCCACAGAAAGAATCTTTATCACAGTCGAGACCCGCGATAAAGTGTTTGGTGTTAGTAATTTATTCTTACTGCAGTCGCTACCCACAGAAAGAATCTTTATCACAGTCGAAACCCGCGATAAAGTGTTTTGAGTTAGTAATTTATTCTTATTGCAGTCGATACCCACAATAAGAATCTTTATTACAGTCGAGACCCGCAATAAAGAGTTTGGTGTTAGTAATTTATTCTTACTGCAGTCGCTACCCACAGAAAGAATCTTTATCACAGTCGAGACCCGCGATAAAGTGTTTGGTGTTCGTAATTTATTCTTACTGCAGTCGGTACCCACAGAAAGAATCTTTATCACAGTCGAGACCCGCGATAAAGTGTTTGGAGTTAGTAATTTATTCTTATTGCAGTCGATACCCACAATAAGAATCTTTATTACAGTCGAGACCCGCAATAAAGAGTTTGGTGTTAGTAATTTATTCTTACTGCAGTCGATACCCACAGTAAGAATCTTTATTTTAGTCGCTGTCAGAAATAAGATCCTTAATCCAGTCGGTACCCAGAATAAAAATCTCGATTTTCAACCGTCTAACCAAAATAAAGCACTTGTTGGATTAGTATTACATTCTTATTGCAGTCGCTACCCACAATAAGAATCTTTATTTTAGTCGCTTATCAAAACAATACCCTTAATCCAGTCGAGACCCAGAAGAAGAATATTTATTTTAATCGTCAACTAAATAAAGTATTTGATTTATTAGTAGGAATTAGAACACTGGGAAATAACACTAGGAATCGATAACCACTTGATCACTGCACTGCCAAACTGAAAAAGAGATCGAGCCAAGTCAGACTGCTGTTTATATAGTCAGAGTTTGCACACGGCACCAAAGAACGGTAGTCAAAGGCGCATGGCAACAATATTGGCATAGCAACAACTGGCATAGCAACAACGGGCATAGCAACTGCACCTCATCACTTGAAGTGTTACCATTTTAGTTATTGCTGCCACAGGCTGCTCTCCACTTATTATCTAAAAAAAATATTTTGAGTGAATTCAATTTATTTCTAGTTAAATTGAATTAGACATTGAATTGAATTAGAAATTTTACTCACCGGGAATAATTTATAAATTCTTAAAAACCATAACTTCCGCTGGCTTAGCTGTAGCTGGAAGCAGCACGCACGAGTTGCTGCACTTGTTCCTAGATGTACCATATTCCGCTGCGCAGTGAAATAGAACGATTGCGACATGTGCCTGTCGACGGCAAAAAAAATAATTTTCGAATACATGTTACGACATTAGAACATAGCAAGTGCTGTGCCACAAAAAATGTCGTCGTCAAAAGTAGCTTCAATTTCGAGCCCCACCCTTTTAAATCTGGCATAAATGCATATAAGCTTTAAATACAACTTACTTATTCTTAAAAAGATGTAAAAATTTCCCTGTAGGCATCGCAAAGAAAACAAAACTCAACCCATTTATCTAGAAATGACGACGACAATGTCGCAATCATTGTATTACGTCTGTGGCAATCAACCATAACTTGGCGCCGACAATTTTAGGTCGCATTCAGGGCGCATGGCGGAACGTGGTTTGTAATGAGAATTCTTCGTATCTCTCTCTCGTGATGTGTAGCTGGTTGACATCTAGCTGACAGTAGCAATTGTTTTCATCTGTTTCGCTTCGTGGGATGGATTAGGTAAGATGAATTTACGATTTGTATAATAAGAATGTTTCTTTGTGGTATTTTTTGGTTTTCTTTTCAGGTTTAATGTGGCCGAGGGGAGAACTTGCTTGGGTTCAACACACATAGATTTGCTGCAAGGAAGCAGTGTAGAAAAAGCAGATCCAACACCAAAATTCTCCAACTCTTTATTTAGTAGTGCAAATAATGTTGAACATAATGGAAGTTATCATTTATCTTGGGCACTATTTAAGCATCTTAGAGATCGTAAACCATATCCGTACAGTACTATAGCAGAGAAATTTTTCTGTTCGAATTGCAACACGACATCTTGTTCATTGGCTAAAAAAAAATTTATTAATAGAGAAATTGCGTTTTGCTTGGCACATCATTTAATAAAAAATTATCAACCGTTTTCCATAACTCTGGATAAACTGGTTGAAACTGTTCCATGTGTAGTTATGTACAATCACAAAGCATTATCTATACTGCATGATCCGACAAACGATGACTTAATTTTAAGGACACTTTGGACATTCATTACCTCGTCTGTAGCTAGCTATTTTGCTGATGTAGACGCAGACTCTACGAAGCCACAAATTGATCAGTTAAAAATAATTAACAATGATATTGAATTACCAATGCAGCACTTAGAGGAGAAAGTCAAATCAAAAAAAAAAGTTTATCGATTTCTTTGGAAAAACTTTAGGAATATTACAGCCAGATGAACAAAGCGATAGTCCTTCTCTTACTCCAAAGAGCTTAAAAGATACCCTTTTAAAGCAAATGAATATGAAATCTACATCAGAGCACAGTAAGGAGAAATTTGTAGAAGCCACTCCAAAAAAAAAATATATAAAACGTTAGCGCTGGCTGATAAGCATTAATTTACGCAACAAATTACAAAATTGTAATTTCGCTACATTGCCCCCTTCTTCAGACTCGAAGTTCCGACCGAGTCCTTATAAGAAACCAATTTGTAGAGCCCCACTGCTGAACTGCAAGCGAATTATGGAGGGAAATGTGCTAAATAAATAATTCCTTTTATGATTTTTCTTTTTTTCTTTTTTTTTTTTTTTTTATTTTAAAATTTTGAGGTTTCCATCTTTAAGTAAACGGATATTGTACCTGGTACCATCTCTCGTGGTTACGCGTTGCTTACGCTTCTTGGACTTTACCAGGGCGTCCCAGGAAATGGTGATGTCCTCCACGGCTCCTGTCTGGTGGTCTGTCAGATTCAAGTGGAGGTCGTTGCTCGTCTCGTTGGCAGGTACCAGCACAAGGTCCTCCAGTATCTTCACCTTAGGCGCTGATGTCTGCTGAGGCTCATTGGCTACGGCTACTGATCCCGATGGTATTGGCGCTGTCTCGGGTTGGTGACTTGGGGATTGCGGTGGAGAATCGGTGATGTCAATCACATCCGATTCCTGCAGTTGCAGGTGCTGCAGTCGTCTTTCCATTTTCCGGATCTGCGTGGCTGTTTGTAGCTGTTTAAGCCGCTTTTCCAGCTCCCAGATCTTCTTAACCTCCCGCTCGATGGTCTTGCCTGGTGTTGGCGGCGAGTTGGTGGTGCTGTTGGACGATTCCATTTTTTTCCGAAGTACAAAAAAGACTGTGGTTTGTCAAGCCACGAGCTCGCTATTTAAAGAGCCCTAACGGGTCCTTTTGCCTATTCATTATCCGCCGGGCATGAAATTTGGAGATCACGGTAACGGTTATACATGTGTTTCAATCGAAACAAAATTTGTAGAGACGAAAATTTATTTTGAATTTAACGGTCCTTTGTGGCTCAGTGCAGTAAGAATGTAATGGAATGCACTTAGATGAGGTATGTACATACATACATGGCGCGTGCGATGATTGGAATTTCGGTCGTTGTATAGAAGTTGGAAATTTTTTTTTCGTCGAGATAGAAATTTAGTTACTGATTTTAACGGTTTTTTTTTTATATGACGTTGAGAATGCAATTTTGTGGTTTGGGGAATATATTGAAATTTTGCGGATGAAATTTTTGAGATGATATTTTTGTTTTTTTTTTTGTAGAAAGAAGAAAAAGGAAAAGAAAATTACTTTAGGTATTTTTTAAGAAAAATGAAAGAAATTAATTATATATGATAACGAGGGTTCTACAACAGGGATCTTTGGGGTTTTTACTGACAGCTTATTTCCGACTTTGAGCAATAGATATTTCTGTAGAGTGAATCTATAGAGTGAACCTTTATCCAGGAAAAATAATAAAGATAGGAATTCCTGTAAAAATCTGCTTACTTTATTGGCTCTGGGTACTCGGGGTACACGTTGGGCGCCAATAAGCTCGTGAATACTTCGGTTCCAGGTAATTGTCGCGAGACAAGAGGTTTAAAGTGAACGTCTAAGGCCGACTAATATTACGTTTCACTGTAAATAGATTATTTCCTCAAAAGTAACCTCCAAGTATATTCTAAGCTATAGAGGATTGAAACTCAGGAATTCTACCCTTTATATCTGAGCGAATCTTTCATGACTTATTCGCAGGGACTGTAACTTTTGAGCCAGGAATTCTCATGTCTTCACTCGTAAACAGCTGAGTTGTAGCCTTTCTCAATGGTCCAATTCACGATTTGGTGGAGCAATTTCTGCGCTGCTGGTGTATGGCACGTAATCGAGGTGTGGGTGTTTGGGATAAGGCTGTTGATTAGTGTGTTAGTCGGAAGTGGATGGTAGATTAGCTTGTTAATAGGAAAGGGGGAATGGATTATGGGTTAGTGGGAGGTAGGTTTTATTTTTCGGCCTTTGCACCGAAACCGGCCCGCGACGGGCGAGACCTAACTGTAATGGGTTCGACTTTACCCTGCAAGTTTTTACCCAACCCTTTCCCTATCTTGAAACCACATTTTCTTAGAAAATTCGGTACGGCTGGCTTGGAGTATTTAACCCACGGTGCGATACAGCTAATAGCATTTGTGTTGTCTACACTCGAGTCGACCCCAACGCTAAAGGTGTTATTAGCTCGAGTCTCTTCGCTACAAAATTTAGCTAGTCTGTCTATGTGGAGGACCTTTTTCACTCGACCTCCTGGGAACTCAACTCTATAGAGGACATCGTTTAGTTTAAATAATACAGTGCCAGGACCTTCCCAGTCACGTTGCAGTTTGCTCTCTATCCTGATCACTCATTTCGACTTGCCAATAGCCACTTTGGAGGTCTAGGGTAGAAAACCAAGTAGATCCGGAGAAAGAAACGAGCGTATCATCCATCCTGGGGAGAGGATAAGAATCTTTCTTGGTGATATCGTTAAGCCGCCTATAATCCACGCAAAATCTAGTACTTCCGTCTTTCTTCTTAACAAGAACTACAGGGGACGCCCAGGGACTGTTGGAAGGCCTGATAATGTTATTACTCTCCATTTCCTGTACCAATTCCTCGACCTCGGCCCTTTTTGCCAATGGAACTCTTCGAGGTGGAATTCTGAAAGGCTTCGCGTCTCCCACATCAATGTGATGTTTCGTGATTGCTGTTCGGCCCACGTCGCTGGAGCTAGTGGAAAAAATATCGCGAAATTCATCTAGAAGGGAGGTCAGCTGTTGCTTGTCTTCGCTAGACAGTCCCTCGGGCACTCCGTTGAGAATGACACCAAGAGGGTCTAGCTCTGTATCGCTCGTAGAAGCGACCGCGTTTGCAATAACGACCGGCTCCAGATATCCGATGAAACTATCGCGAGGAATCAAAACATCGGAAGCCGATAGATTAATAAATCGAATCGGGATATTTCGTGTCTTTGACTCTACTAAGACGCGTGCAGCGTGTATTCCGTATGGCAAATTTAGATTAGGGTCCAATAGTAAAATCGCTCCATCTTCCACGTTTTGCTTTCGGTTTACCGGGATGATGGTTTCACTATGAGCCGCCAGCAATATGATTTCTGCAAGATTTATTTTTATCTCAGGATACTCGGGTTTATGAAGACTTATAGTTCCTTTTCCTATTTGAAGGACATTCTTTTCGAAGTCTAGCCTGCAGTGGTTACGGTCTAGGAAATCCACGCCTAGTATGCAGAGGGGTTCAATATCAGCGACTAGCATTGTGTGAAAGGTACGATAACTGCCTAAGTGAAGCCCGACCTTCAGTCGACCTAGAACATCTATCCGGCTACCCGTTACGCTCCTAATCACGACATGCGACTTCTCAAGCTTTGTCAGTGATGAACGGCTTAGAAAGGTAGGGTGAACAATAGAGACTGTGGCTCCAGTATCTAAGATGAAACTACAAGGCTTCTCGTTTAATAGTCCTTGGACGGTGAGACTGTCTTTAGAAGGACCTACGGCTTGGATAGTCACTTCCAATTGATTTTCCATAGCTTCTGGACGTTCACTACTAGGAGGCTCATTATTTAAAATTTCAGAAATCGTTTGAGATGATGGGGTTATAGCTAGAAATTCCGCGGGGTCGTCAGCGTGGTTTCTATTATTTGGGGCAGGAGGAATGTTCATCGACTGGTGCCCCTGTGGGTCGATGTTGATGCGTTTCCCGAATCTATAGAAACTGCGGGTGGGATCTCGATATGGGAAGCTGGAGTAAACGAATCGTATAGCCTGGGGGGGTTTGTTAATGCCGTAGTTATGTTCCCAGCGAAAGAGCCGAGAACCTCTTGTTCTCTAGCTGTTACAACGTTTTTCGTCGGTTTTCGACGTCTTCCATAATTGCGTTTATTAGCTGAGGCTTGCGCGACATGAACTCTGGCATTCCTTCCCACATTAATTCCTGTGGCTAGTTCTTGTGCTGCGTTCACTGCTTCATGCAGTGATTTTGGTCCCCGAACTCTGACCAAAGTCCTCAACTCGTCGTCCCGAATTCCTTCCAAAAATCGTAACGCTGCCATCCTATCAACGACATCCGTTGGGCAGGAGGGAAATGCAGTTGTAGCAAGTCGCTGTAACTCCAGTGCAAAATTTGCAAAACTTTCTCTCGCACCTTGCGATCTTCCACAGAACTGCACTTGGCTCGGGTAGGAGTCGACTCCAAAACGCTGTTCCAGCAGCGCGATTAGCTCTCCGTATTGAATGCGATGACCTGGAGGGAAAACGCTTAGTACTGATAGAGCATTACCTCGCAGTTGTGTCGCCATTGCGTCAGCTTTCTCTTGCTCTGACCAGTTGTTATTTCGTGCTACAATCTCGAATTGTATTCTATAGTCCGACCAGAATACTGTCCCGTCAAAAGGATTTAGATTGCAGACTAGCCCGACTGGTCCAGAGCTGACAGCTCCTGCATTTGAAGTTGAGGGAAACGAAGGCTGTCGTTTAAAATTCGAAGAAGGCGGTGGCATGAAGTTGAAGTTAGGCTGCCCGCCTAGGTTAGGATTAGGCTGTTGTATAAAATTCGAACTAGATCGCTGAGTAAAATTGGAGTTAAACTGTTGGCCAAGCATGGCATTAGATTGCTGAGCAAAGTTAGAATTGGGGTGCTGAGCAAAAATGGTGTTAGACTGCTGCGCCAAATTTGAATTAGGCTGTTGTAGGGAATAAAGCCTTTCGACGGAGTCTCTTGGTAAAGGAGCTTGTTCAACAGATTGCACAGCAGGCTGACTTCGTGCAGGGTTTACTGGAAAGTGGGCATTAATTGGCCAGTGACTCCAGCTTGAAGTGGGTTGAATAGGATACTTAAATGTTTGGTTTGTATAGGTCGACGGCAGGTGTCCCTGAGAAGACACAGAAGAATTGGGTAGCGAGCTGCTAATAGACACTGCAGGTGTAATTGAATGAACTATTGCTGCGCTCGAAGAGATAGGTGATGCTACCGAAGTTGTAGTTACAGAAGTTGTAGTCGACGTAGTAGTAGTTGTAGGGGAAGACGTATTTGCCAGAGAAGAAAAGTCTTCAAAAACTGGGTTAACGAATCCCGTCCCACTTAAAGTCTTATCCAACTCGTCCATTTTCTTCGATAGTTTAGTCACTTGATCAGTGATTCCTGACTCTATGGCGGTAACAGACGCAGCTTGTTCTTTTTGTAAATCGACCTTGATTTCGTTAGCAAGCTCTTTCACCAAAGCTGCTGCCATGGCCTTAATTTCATCCTTCAGCTCCTTCAGCTGTTCGGAATCCATTTTGAGCAACTCAATTATAACAAAAGAGATCACAAAAAGCCGCAATTATACGTAAATGCCGTAACAGTGTAGCGTTTAGTTAAATTCTTGAAAAAGATTGATCTCCCAGAGGAGTAAGGAATTTCAATCGTTACGAAGAGTTTTCACTTCGTTTTTAAAAAAAAATAACTTAAAATCGAAAATAATAGCTTAGTTAAAATCGCGAGACTTCGAGGAATTCATTCAGAAATTTTAAACACCTAAACGAGTATTTGAGTGGGACAAAATATTTGAGGGAATATTTTTCAATACCCCACACTTGACACCAATTGTAACGTTTTTGTTATCTGTTGGATCAAAATTTGCTCCGGCCGAGCGGTAAACGAGGGAGCAGTTTTGTTCTGATATTTAAAACTCCTTTAAGAATTTCACAGAAACCTTAGCAATTGAAAAAGATTACGACGATATATAATTTATGTTATGTAAGCGATAAGATTATTTTAGTTAAACGGAAATTTATTTATTCTTACTGTATTTCATTATTTTAAAAGAAAATTTATTTTACTGTATCTGACTTTGTACTCACCTGATCAGTGTTTGGCAGCTGATTCACTTGGTTCTCTATTAAGGTTATATATTTTTTTTATATTTTGTTTTTATTCCAGTCGAGACCCAGAATAAAATGAGGTTAGTAATTCTGACGGCAGTCGGTACCCACAGAAAGGATCTTTATCACAGTCGAGACCCGCGATAAAGTGTTTGGTGTTAGTAATTTATTCTTACTGCAGTCGCTACCCACAGAAAGAATCTTTATCACAGTCGAGACCCGCGATAAAGTGTTTTGAGTTAGTAATTTATTCTTATTGCAGTCGATACCCACAATAAGAATCTTTATTACAGTCGAGACCCGCAATAAAGAGTTTGGTGTTAGTAATTTATTCTTACTGCAGTCGCTACCCACAGAAAGAATCTTTATCACAGTCGAGACCCGCGATAAAGTGTTTGGTGTTAGTAATTTATTCTTACTGCAGTCGGTACCCACAGAAAGGATCTTTATCACAGTCGAGACCCGCGATAAAGTGTTTGGAGTTAGTAATTTATTCTTATTGCAGTCGATACCCACAATAAGAATCTTTATTACAGTCGAGACCCGCAATAAAGAGTTTGGTGTTAGTAATTTATTCTTACTGCAGTCGATACCCACAGTAAGAATCTTTATTTTAGTCGCTGTCAGAAATAAGATCCTTAATCCAGTCGGTACCCAGAATAAAAATCTCGATTTTCAACCGTCTAACTAAAATAAAGCACTTGTTGGATTAGTATTACATTCTTATTGCAGTCGCTACCCACAATAAGAATCTTTATTTTAGTCGCTTATCAAAACAATACCCTTAATCCAGTCGAGACCCAGAAGAAGAATATTTATTTTAATCGTCAACTAAATAAAGAATTTGATTTATTAGTAGGAATTAGAACACTGGGAAATAACACTAGGAATCGATAACCACTTGATCACTGCACTGCCAAACTGAAAAAGAGATCGAGCCAAGTCAGACTGCTGTTTATATAGTCAGAGTTTGCACACGGCACCAAAGAACGGTAGTCAAAGGCGCATGGCAACAATATTGGCATAGCAACAACTGGCATAGCAACAACGGGCATAGCAACTGCACCTCATCACTTGAAGTGTTACCATTTTAGTTATTGCTGCCACAGGCTGCTCTCCACTTATTATCTAAAAAAAATATTTTGAGTGAATTCAATTTATTTCTAGTTAAATTGAATTAGACATTGAATTGAATTAGAAATTTTACTCACCGGGAATAATTTATAAATTCTTAAAAACCATAACTTCCGCTGGCTTAGCTGTAGCTGGAAGCAGCACGCACGAGTTGCTGCACTTGTTCCTAGATGTACCATATTCCGCTGCGCAGTGAAATAGAACGATTGCGACATGTGCCTGTCGACGGCAAAAAAAATAATTTTCGAATACATGTTACGACATTAGAACATAGCAAGTGCTGTGCCACAAAAAATGTCGTCGTCAAAAGTAGCTTCAATTTCGAGCCCCACCCTTTTAAATCTGGCATAAATGCATATAAGCTTTAAATACAACTTACTTATTCTTAAAAAGATGTAAAAATTTCCCTGTAGGCATCGCAAAGAAAACAAAACTCAACCCATTTATCTAGAAATGACGACGACAATGTCGCAATCATTGTATTACGTCTGTGGCAATCAACCATAACTTGGCGCCGACAATTTTAGGTCGCATTCAGGGCGCATGGCGGAACGTGGTTTGTAATGAGAATTCTTCGTATCTCTCTCTCGTGATGTGTAGCTGGTTGACATCTAGCTGACAGTAGCAATTGTTTTCATCTGTTTCGCTTCGTGGGATGGATTAGGTAAGATGAATTTACGATTTGTATAATAAGAATGTTTCTTTGTGGTATTTTTTGGTTTTCTTTTCAGGTTTAATGTGGCCGAGGGGAGAACTTGCTTGGGTTCAACACACATAGATTTGCTGCAAGGAAGCAGTGTAGAAAAAGCAGATCCAACACCAAAATTCTCCAACTCTTTATTTAGTAGTGCAAATAATGTTGAACATAATGGAAGTTATCATTTATCTTGGGCACTATTTAAGCATCTTAGAGATCGTAAACCATATCCGTACAGTACTATAGCAGAGAAATTTTTCTGTTCGAATTGCAACACGACATCTTGTTCATTGGCTAAAAAAAAAATTATTAATAGAGAAATTGCGTTTTGCTTGGCACATCATTTAATAAAAAATTATCAACCGTTTTCCATAACTCTGGATAAACTGGTTGAAACTGTTCCATGTGTAGTTATGTACAATCACAAAGCATTATCTATACTGCATGATCCGACAAACGATGACTTAATTTTAAGGACACTTTGGACATTCATTACCTCGTCTGTAGCTAGCTATTTTGCTGATGTAGACGCAGACTCTACGAAGCCACAAATTGATCAGTTAAAAATAATTAACAATGATATTGAATTACCAATGCAGCACTTAGAGGAGAAAGTCAAATCAAAAAAAAAAGTTTATCGATTTCTTTGGAAAAACTTTAGGAATATTACAGCCAGATGAACAAAGCGATAGTCCTTCTCTTACTCCAAAGAGCTTAAAAGATACCCTTTTAAAGCAAATGAATATGAAATCTACATCAGAGCACAGTAAGGAGAAATTTGTAGAAGCCACTCCAAAAAAAAATATATAAAACGTTAGCGCTGGCTGATAAGCATTAATTTACGCAACAAATTACAAAATTGTAATTTCGCTACATTGCCCCCTTCTTCAGACTCGAAGTTCCGACCGAGTCCTTATAAGAAACCAATTTGTAGAGCCCCACTGCTGAACTGCAAGCGAATTATGGAGGGAAATGTGCTAAATAAATAATTCCTTTTATGATTTTTTTTTTCTTTTTTTTTTTTTTTTTTATTTTAAAATTTTGAGGTTTCCATCTTTAAGTAAACGGATATTGTACCTGGTACCATCTCTCGTGGTTACGCGTTGCTTACGCTTCTTGGACTTTACCAGGGCGTCCCAGGAAATGGTGATGTCCTCCACGGCTCCTGTCTGGTGGTCTGTCAGATTCAAGTGGAGGTCGTTGCTCGTCTCGTTGGCAGGTACCAGCACAAGGTCCTCCAGTATCTTCACCTTAGGCGCTGATGTCTGCTGAGGCTCATTGGCTACGGCTGCTGATCCCGATGGTATTGGCGCTGTCTCGGGTTGGTGACTTGGGGATTGCGGTGGAGAATCGGTGATGTCAATCACATCCGATTCCTGCAGTTGCAGGTGCTGCAGTCGTCTTTCCATTTTCCGGATCTGCGTGGCTGTTTGTAGCTGTTTAAGCCGCTTTTCCAGCTCCCAGATCTTCTTAACCTCCCGCTCGATGGTCTTGCCTGGTGTTGGCGGCGAGTTGGTGGTGCTGTTGGACGATTCCATTTTTTTCCGAAGTACAAAAAAGACTGTGGTTTGTCAAGCCACGAGCTCGCTATTTAAAGAGCCCTAACGGGTCCTTTTGCCTATTCATTATCCGCCGGGCATGAAATTTGGAGATCACGGTAACGGTTATACATGTGTTTCAATCGAAACAAAATTTGTAGAGACGAAAATTTATTTTGAATTTAACGGTCCTTTGTGGCTCAGTGCAGTAAGAATGTAATGGAATGCACTTAGATGAGGTATGTACATACATACATGGCGCGTGCGATGATTGGAATTTCGGTCGTTGTATAGAAGTTGGAAATTTTTTTTTCGTCGAGATAGAAATTTAGTTACTGATTTTAACAGTTTTTTTTTTATATGACGTTGAGAATGCAATTTTGTGGTTTGGGGAATATATTGAAATTTTGCGGATGAAATTTTTGAGATGATATTTTTGTTTTTTTTTTTTTGTAGAAAGAAGAAAAAGGAAAAGAAAATTACTTTAGGTATTTTTTAAGAAAAATGAAAGAAATTAATTATATATGATAACGAGGGTTCTACAACAGGGATCTTTGGGGTTTTTACTGACAGCTTATTTCCGACTTTGAGCAATAGATATTTCTGTAGAGTGAATCTATAGAGTGAACCTTTATCCAGGAAAAATAATAAAGATAGGAATTCCTGTAAAAATCTGCTTACTTTATTGGCTCTGGGTACTCGGGGTACACGTTGGGCGCCAATAAGCTCGTGAATACTTCGGTTCCAGGTAATTGTCGCGAGACAAGAGGTTTAAAGTGAACGTCTAAGGCCGACTAATATTACGTTTCACTGTAAATAGATTATTTCCTCAAAAGTAACCTCCAAGTATATTCTAAGCTATAGAGGATTGAAACTCAGGAATTCTACCCTTTATATCTGAGCGAATCTTTCATGACTTATTCGCAGGGACTGTAACTTTTGAGCCAGGAATTCTCATGTCTTCACTCGTAAACAGCTGAGTTGTAGCCTTTCTCAATGGTCCAATTCACGATTTGGTGGAGCAATTTCTGCGCTGCTGGTGTATGGCACGTAATCGAGGTGTGGGTGTTTGGGATAAGGCTGTTGATTAGTGTGTTAGTCGGAAGTGGATGGTAGATTAGCTTGTTAATAGGAAAGGGGGAATGGATTATGGGTTAGTGGGAGGTAGGTTTTATTTTTCGGCCTTTGCACCGAAACCGGCCCGCGACGGGCGAGACCTAACTGTAATGGGTTCGACTTTACCCTGCAAGTTTTTACCCAAACCTTTCCCTATCTTGAAACCACATTTTCTTAGAAAATTCGGTACGGCTGGCTTGGAGTATTTAACCCACGGTGCGATACAGCTAATAGCATTTGTGTTGTCTACACTCGAGTCGACCCCAACGCTAAAGGTGTTATTAGCTCGAGTCTCTTCGCTACAAAATTTAGCTAGTCTGTCTATGTGGAGGACCTTTTTCACTCGACCTCCTGGGAACTCAACTCTATAGAGGACATCGTTTAGTTTAAATAATACAGTGCCAGGACCTTCCCAGTCACGCTGCAGTTTGCTCTCTATCCTGATCACTCATTTCGACTTGCCAATAGCCACTTTGGAGGTCTAGGGTAGAAAACCAAGTAGATCCGGAGAAAGAAACGAGCGTATCATCCATCCTGGGGAGAGGATAAGAATCTTTCTTGGTGATATCGTTAAGCCGCCTATAATCCACGCAAAATCTAGTACTTCCGTCTTTCTTCTTAACAAGAACTACAGGGGACGCCCAGGGACTGTTGGAAGGCCTGATAATGTTATTACTCTCCATTTCCTATACCAATTCCTCGACCTCGGCCCTTTTTGCCAATGGAACTCTTCGAGGTGGAATTCTGAAAGGCTTCGCGTCTCCCACATCAATGTGATGTTTCGTGATTGCTGTTCGGCCCACGTCGCTGGAGCTAGTGGAAAAAATATCGCGAAATTCATCTAGAAGGGAGGTCAGCTGTTGCTTGTCTTCGCTAGACAGTCCCTCGGGCACTCCGTTGAGAATGACACCAAGAGGGTCTAGCTCTGTATCGCTCGTAGAAGCGACCGCGTTTGCAATAACGACCGGCTCCAGATATCCGATGAAACTATCGCGAGGAATCAAAATATCGGAAGCCGATAGATTAATAAATCGAATCGGGATATTTCGTGTCTTTGACTCTACTAAGACGCGTGCAGCGTGTATTCCGTATGGCAAATTTGGATTAGGGTCCAATAGTAAAATCGCTCCATCTTCCACGTTTTGCTTTCGGTTTACCGGGATGATGGTTTCACTATGAGCCGCCAGCAATATGATTTCTGCAAGATTTATTTTTATCTCAGGATACTCGGGTTTATGAAGACTTATAGTTCCTTTTCCTATTTGAAGGACATTCTTTTCGAAGTCTAGCCTGCAGTGGTTACGGTCTAGGAAATCCACGCCTAGTATGCAGAGGGGTTCAATATCAGCGACTAGCATTGTGTGAAAGGTACGATAACTGCCTAAGTGAAGCCCGACCTTCAGTCGACCTAGAACATCTATCCGGCTACCCGTTACGCTCCTAATCACGACATGCGACTTCTCAAGCTTTGTCAGTGATGAACGGCTTAGAAAGGTAGGGTGAACAATAGAGACTGTGGCTCCAGTATCTAAGATGAAACTACAAGGCTTCTCGTTTAATAGTCCTTGGACGGTGAGACTGTCTTTAGAAGGACCTACGGCTTGGATAGTCACTTCCAATTGATTTTCCATAGCTTCTGGACGTTCACTACTAGGAGGCTCATTATTTAAAATTTCAGAAATCGTTTGAGATGATGGGGTTATAGCTAGAAATTCCGCGGGGTCGTCAGCGTGGTTTCTATTATTTGGGGCAGGAGGAATGTTCATCGACTGGTGCCCCTGTGGGTCGATGTTGATGCGTTTCCCGAATCTATAGAAACTGCGGGTGGGATCTCGATATGGGAAGCTGTAGTAAACGAATCGTATAGCCTGGGGGGGTTTGTTAATGCCGTAGTTATGTTCCCAGCGAAAGAGCCGAGAACCTCTTGTTCTCTAGCTGTTACAACGTTTTTCGTCGGTTTTCGACGTCTTCCATAATTGCGTTTATTAGCTGAGGCTTGCGCGACATGAACTCTGGCATTCCTTCCCACATTAATTCCTGTGGCTAGTTCTTGTGCTGCGTTCACTGCTTCATGCAGTGATTTTGGTCCCCGAACTCTGACCAAAGTCCTCAACTCGTCGTCCCGAATTCCTTCCAAAAATCGTAACGCTGCCATCCTATCAACGACATCCGTTGGGCAGGAGGGAAATGCAGTTGTAGCAAGTCGCTGTAACTCCAGTGCAAAATTTGCAAAACTTTCTCTCGCATCTTGCGATCTTCCACAGAACTGCACTTGGCTCGGGTAGGAGTCGACTCCAAAACACTGTTCCAGCAGCGCGATTAGCTCTCCGTATTGAATGCGATGACCTGGAGGGAAAACGCTTAGTACTGATAGAGCATTACCTCGCAGTTGTGTCGCCATTGCGTCAGCTTTCTCTTGCTCTGACCAGTTGTTATTTCGTGCTACAATCTCGAATTGTATTCTATAGTCCGACCAGAATACTGTCCCGTCAAAAGGATTTAGATTGCAGACTAGCCCGACTGGTCCAGAGCTGACAGCTCCTGCATTTGAAGTTGAGGGAAACGAAGGCTGTCGTTTAAAATTCGAAGAAGGCGGTGGCATGAAGTTGAAGTTAGGCTGCCCGCCTAGGTTAGGATTAGGCTGTTGTATAAAATTCGAACTAGATCGCTGAGTAAAATTGGAGTTAAACTGTTGGCCAAGCATGGCATTAGATTGCTGAGCAAAGTTAGAATTGGGGTGCTGAGCAAAAATGGTGTTAGACTGCTGCGCCAAATTTGAATTAGGCTGTTGTAGGGAATAAAGCCTTTCGACGGAGTCTCTTGGTAAAGGAGCTTGTTCAACAGATTGCACAGCAGGCTGACTTCGTGCAGGGTTCACTGGAAAGTGGCCATTAATTGGCCAGTGACTCCAGCTTGAAGTGGGTTGAATAGGATACTTAAATGTTTGGTTTGTATAGGTCGACGGCAGGTGTCCCTGAGAAGACACAGAAGAATTGGGTAGCGAGCTGCTAATAGACACTGCAGGTGTAATTGAATGAACTATTGCTGCGCTCGAAGAGATAGGTGATGCTACCGAAGTTGTAGTTACAGAAGTTGTAGTCGACGTAGTAGTAGTTGTAGGGGAAGACGTATTTGCCAGAGAAGAAAAGTCTTCAAAAACTCGGTTAACGAATCCCGTCCCACTTAAAGTCTTATCCAACTCGTCCATTTTCTTCGATAGTTTAGTCACTTGATCAGTGATTCCTGACTCTATGGCGGTAACAGACGCAGCTTGTTCTTTTTGTAAATCGACCTTGATTTCGTTAGCAAGCTCTTTCACCAAAGCTGCTGCCATGGCCTTAATTTCATCCTTCAGCTCCTTCAGCTGTTCGGAATCCATTTTGAGCAACTCAATTATAACAAAAGAGATCACAAAAAGCCGCAATTATACGTAAATGCCGTAACAGTGTAGCGTTTAGTTAAATTCTTGAAAAAGATTGATCTCCCAGAGGAGTAAGGAATTTCAATCGTTACGAAGAGTTTTCACTTCGTTTTTAAAAAAAAATAACTTAAAATCGAAAATAATAGCTTAGTTAAAATCGCGAGACTTCGAGGAATTCATTCAGAAATTTTAAACACCTAAACGAGTATTTGAGTGGGACAAAATATTTGAGGGAATATTTTTCAATACCCCACACTTGACACCAATTGTAACGTTTTTGTTATCTGTTGGATCAAAATTTGCTCCGGCCGAGCGGTAAACGAGGGAGCAGTTTTGTTCTGATATTTAAAACTCCTTTAAGAATTTCACAGAAACCTTAGCAATTGAAAAAGATTACGACGATATATAATTTATGTTATGTAAGCGATAAGATTATTTTAGTTAAACGGAAATTTATTTATTCTTACTGTATTTCATTATTTTAAAAGAAAATTTATTTTACTGTATCTGACTTTGTACTCACCTGATCAGTGTTTGGCAGCTGATTCACTTGGTTCTCTATTAAGGTTATATATTTTTTTTATATTTTGTTTTTATTCCAGTCGAGACCCAGAATAAAATGAGGTTAGTAATTCTGACGGCAGTCGGTACCCACAGAAAGGATCTTTATCACAGTCGAGACCCGCGATAAAGTGTTTGGTGTTAGTAATTTATTCTTACTGCAGTCGCTACCCACAGAAAGAATCTTTATCACAGTCGAGA
Organism: Dioctria rufipes; assembly: GCA_963924295.1. Classification (NCBI taxonomy): domain Eukaryota; kingdom Metazoa; phylum Arthropoda; class Insecta; order Diptera; family Asilidae; genus Dioctria; species Dioctria rufipes. The sequence goes on from CAWUPM010000496.1 coordinate 75,897, forward strand.
CCCGCGATAAAGTGTTTTGAGTTAGTAATTTATTCTTATTGCAGTCGATACCCACAATAAGAATCTTTATTACAGTCGAGACCCGCAATAAAGAGTTTGGTGTTAGTAATTTATTCTTACTGCAGTCGCTACCCACAGAAAGAATCTTTATCACAGTCGAGACCCGCGATAAAGTGTTTGGTGTTAGTAATTTATTCTTACTGCAGTCGGTACCCACAGAAAGAATCTTTATCACAGTCGAGACCCGCGATAAAGTGTTTGGAGTTAGTAATTTATTCTTATTGCAGTCGATACCCACAATAAGAATCTTTATTACAGTCGAGACCCGCAATAAAGAGTTTGGTGTTAGTAATTTATTCTTACTGCAGTCGATACCCACAGTAAGAATCTTTATTTTAGTCGCTGTCAGAAATAAGATCCTTAATCCAGTCGGTACCCAGAATAAAAATCTCGATTTTCAACCGTCTAACCAAAATAAAGCACTTGTTGGATTAGTATTACATTCTTATTGCAGTCGCTACCCACAATAAGAATCTTTATTTTAGTCGCTTATCAAAACAATACCCTTAATCCAGTCGAGACCCAGAAGAAGAATATTTATTTTAATCGTCAACTAAATAAAGTATTTGATTTATTAGTAGGAATTAGAACACTGGGAAATAACACTAGGAATCGATAACCACTTGATCACTGCACTGCCAAACTGAAAAAGAGATCGAGCCAAGTCAGACTGCTGTTTATATAGCCAGAGTTTGCACACGGCACCAAAGAACGGTAGTCAAAGGCGCATGGCAACAATATTGGCATAGCAACAACTGGCATAGCAACAACGGGCATAGCAACTGCACCTCATCACTTGAAGTGTTACCATTTTAGTTATTGCTGCCACAGGCTGCTCTCCACTTATTATCTAAAAAAAATATTTTGAGTGAATTCAATTTATTTCTAGTTAAATTGAATTAGACATTGAATTGAATTAGAAATTTTACTCACCGGGAATAATTTATAAATTCTTAAAAACCATAACTTCCGCTGGCTTAGCTGTAGCTGGAAGCAGCACGCACGAGTTGCTGCACTTGTTCCTAGATGTACCATATTCCGCTGCGCAGTGAAATAGAACGATTGCGACATGTGCCTGTCGACGGCAAAAAAAAAATAATTTTCGAATACATGTTACGACATTAGAACATAGCAAGTGCTGTGCCACAAAAAATGTCGTCGTCAAAAGTAGCTTCAATTTCGAGCCCCACCCTTTTAAATCTGGCATAAATGCATATAAGCTTTAAATACAACTTACTTATTCTTAAAAAGATGTAAAAATTTCCCTGTAGGCATCGCAAAGAAAACAAAACTCAACCCATTTATCTAGAAATGACGACGACAATGTCGCAATCATTGTATTACGTCTGTGGCAATCAACCATAACTTGGCGCCGACAATTTTAGGTCGCATTCAGGGCGCATGGCGGAACGTGGTTTGTAATGAGAATTCTTCGTATCTCTTTCTCTTGATGTGTAGCTGGTTGACATCTAGCTGACAGTAGCAATTGTTTTCATCTGTTTCGCTTCGTGGGATGGATTAGGTAAGATGAATTTACGATTTGTATAATAAGAATGTTTCTTTGTGGTATTTTTTGGTTTTCTTTTCAGGTTTAATGTGGCCGAGGGGAGAACTTGCTTGGGTTCAACACACATAGATTTGCTGCAAGGAAGCAGTGTAGAAAAAGCAGATCCAACACCAAAATTCTCCAACTCTTTATTTAGTAGTGCAAATAATGTTGAACATAATGGAAGTTATCATTTATCTTGGGCACTATTTAAGCATCTTAGAGATCGTAAACCATATCCGTACAGTACTATAGCAGAGAAATTTTTCTGTTCGAATTGCAACACGACATCTTGTTCATTGGCTAAAAAAAAATTTATTAATAGAGAAATTGCGTTTTGCTTGGCACATCATTTAATAAAAAATTATCAACCGTTTTCTATAACTCTGGATAAACTGGTTGAAACTGTTCCATGTGTAGTTGTACATAACTACACATGGAACAGTTTCAACCAGTTTAAAAAAAGCATTATCTATACTGCATGATCCGACAAACGATGACTTAATTTTAAGGACACTTTGGACATTCATTACCTCGTCTGTAGCTAGCTATTTTGCTGATGTAGACGCAGACTCTACGAAGCCACAAATCGATCAGTTAAAAATAATTAACAATGATATTGAATTACCAATGCAGCACTTAGAGGAGAAAGTCAAATAAAAAAAAAAAGTTTATCGATTTCTTTGGAAAAACTTTAGGAATATTACAGCCAGATGAACAAAGCGATAGTCCTTCTCTTACTCCAAAGAGCTTAAAAGATACCCTTTTAAAGCAAATGAATATGAAATCTACATCAGAGCACAGTAAGGAGAAATTTGTAGAAGCCACTCCAAAAAAAAATATATGAAACGTTAGCGCTGGCTGATAAGCATTAATTTACGCAACAAATTACAAAATTGTAATTTCGCTACAATATTATTTATTTACCAACGAAGCAACATTTTACAATAATTACAAAGTGGACATTATGAATTTTCTTCATCCGTTCTCGGCAGTCGGAATACATTTCAAAGTAAACAATACTGAGGGCAATTGAACCCAAAGAAAATGTCAAGAGCTAGGGAATAAATCAGTATATTTCTCTTACCAATGGCGTTCACATGAGTATCTCCTGAAATTGTAACAAAAAGCCAAATATACTACGAAAAGAAAAAATATCGAACTCAATCTTATATTACTTTACGTTGGCAATAGTCTGAAATTTAGTTTTTTCAGCATATGACGCAAGAATAACAGTTGCCGAACAGAAAACTAAAAATGTTATCATCTACGGTTAAACTAAACTAATTTTTTATTGTACGCAGTGACGCCATTTTTAAAATGCATCTTCCTCCAAATACTTTAATTTAGATAACAGGAACTGTCTGATTTGGAGACCAGAAATCTAAATGCGATATTTGTGAAACGTTTTTGAAACGATTTCAAAGTGTTGTAATGAGTAGAAATTAACGGGAGCTTGTTTTTTTATGCACCATTTTTGCATCAGAATATTGTTAGAAAATTGATAAATGTAATATTTTTCTCCATTATATAATCTATACGTACTGTTTCGACTTACATATACAATTAAGTATGGCACAGAGAATTCATGATGCCATTTTCGTTTTGTCATTTTTTCATCCTATCCAATTAACCTGAGTTGAACTGGTTTGTCTGCCATATCTAGAAAATGAGCCGCTGTATATGTGTGTCAAAATGAAAGCCACTAGTTGGCACATGTGCAACTTACTTTACGATGATAGTAAGTCCGTTTAATCATTGTTCAAATTAAGAGTTTGAAATGTCGGTTCTGGTAACATCTTCATTTACTCTTCCAAGCTTGCAAAAATTTACCTATGCAGTAGTAGCGTGAGGTTTCGTTCTAATCAATTTAGCAATGCCTACCAATATTACTTACAAGATACTATTCAAAATTACATACATACACCCCGCGACAACTGGATAGGACACCACTTCAAAAACACGATTTAGATGTATTTAAGTAAAAAAGGGCATACAAGTATTTGCAAGTAGGAATTCCCTCCGTCGCTTAAAGGTAATTAGGAATTTTCTACCTCTCCTCCCCGCTCACATTTGGAAATCCGAATTAACTGAAATTAGAGTGCGGCAAGTGGATAGCACAAACTATAAAAACCCACAGTTATCTTCGTTCTGACATAATTCTAAGTTGCAGTTTGTATTTAAATCATTAGTGGAGTGCATTGGACAAATGCGCGGTGAGGGGTGTTCCATAAGCCAAATAGCGAAACACTTCGGCAGGAGCCGTAAAGTTGTTCAAAATTATTTGGTTGACCCTGCAAAAAATATGCATTTTCTGTTAGAAATGAGAGGGCTTGGATACGAGAAGCGTCGAAATCTGAGAATTAAAATAAATAAATCATTCACTTTTTATTAAGATCCCAGTAGAATTTGAACTGAAGATACTCCAATATTTCGTAGTAGGTTTCAAACCGATATCATAGAAATTGCGGAAAATAAAAAGACCAAACAAAATGCTTGCAAATTTATTCAGCCTTAAGCACTTGCATTAACAGGGATAACGATCACTCCCGTAAGACTATGCTAGAAGTCAATTTCAAAGCAAAAATCTCAGCTAGGGCAGAATGATGCTCTTACTGTGCGTGCTTCAACCATTTACCCGCTTCATATTTTACACGGATGGCTCGAAATCAGGGGAAAATACTGGAGTGGGGACTACGGACATATACTTTAAAAATTATGTAACGTTTTCCAAAGGTAATTCAAAATCATCTTGATGGCGGGAAAGTATCTTCTCAACTCTGATACAGAAAACAAGTAGAGTTCCATCTGGCTGGATAGCCTAACTATTGTCGAAGCCTTGATAAAGCCTTCGCCTTGATAAAGCCTTCTCTATATGCGTGCGGTAACAGAAATACATATAAGGAAACGAAAAGGTGGACAACCAGCTCGTCTTAATTCAGTATCGGAGCCTCACACATCTACTACTGGAAGTGCACCATAATACCTTACTTGCATTATTTTGGTTTTGGCCGACCTCCAGCATAGTAGTCTTTGGCTAGATGACCCCATTAGTAGAACAACAAACGAACTTCGGGGGGATGCCGATAAGCCCAAGCATAGGTAAAAGCATTTGAGCTAACACAAGCTAAACCTGATAGCCCATGTGCATTCTAACTGAGCTTTCCTTTCTCAGGGGTTAGCCAAACCTGATGGGACTGTTGACAACCCTGTATGTAGAGAATGCGGAGAGGACACCGAAATGACGACTCTCTTTCTCTGTCACTATCCGACTCTTGTCTGTAAACGATACAAATTTCTTGCCTCATATCTCCTGATTGAACTGCGGGGCAAAGGTTGGTTGGAGGCCAATTCTAAATTTTGTTGGAGAGTGGGCCTTGTAGTGCCTACTGATCTTCACTTCTCTTCAATCTTTCGAGAAATTTACACTAATAGTGATCTTAAACAACATCAATACATATGTGAAGATCTCAATTTTTATATCATCCAAATGACCCGCCCGAATAATAATTTACCGCCTGTACTTCCGGCCGAACTAACAATGAATTGCTTCTACCTTTCAATACTTTACATATCCTTAGCTATACATTAAAAATTCTCCCGCCGTTGTTATTACACTATAGAAAATCCAGGAACTGGCATATACAACCAATTATATAATACATATTCATATTTGTATATATTTATCTACCCTTAATGCATTTCTCGAGAATTTTTAATTACTCTAAGCTGTCGGCTTATTTCTCGAGCCGTTGAGAAGTTTTCTTGGGCATTGAATTCAATTAGCTGTTCAAATTGATCTCGCCAGATGGAACTTGTTCGGCGCCGATCGTTACAAATATAATAAGAATCCCATTCAAAAATTATCATCACAACTCAAAGAGCAATCTGTACTCATTGCACATTCAACGAGAGAGCCTTATAGCTCGGAGGCAATTTTAAGCTTAGCTTGTCATTCCGTACTAGAAAATCAGGGTATCTCATCTCGGCAAAAACAACCTTCACTTTGGTTGCGTTACCCTCGTTATACATATATTCAGAAGTCAGGACACCGTGCCTGAGAATGGGTGGCTAAGGGCCCTGAATGCAGCAGCTTCAAATCAAGAAAGTACATTCCTCTGATATTGCACCAATAATAATTCTGATTTTATATATTCAAGATGTGTAGAATACCAGGTAATCCCATTAAAATTTTCGCCCCTGTTCCGTGAGGTAATTTCGTGACTAATTATAGACATTTCTATAGTAAAGACAGAAAGAGCACAGAGAGTATTGTGTTCTCTGTACCGTGATTTCCTATACACTTTCACGATCTTTCGTCGCTAATGGCGGAAAGTGGTTCGTAATTGGAAAGCCTTGTATTCTATATAACTTGACCTATGCCGGCTTTAGTTTGATTGTTCCTTAAAATATTTTTTTTCTTTATTTAAAATAACTTAATTTTGCCCTAAGTGATATGTGCAACAAATACATATTTTATCCGGTAATTACTTGTTCTCCACTTGCTTTTATTTTTTAATTACGTCAAGTACAGTCTGTCATGTCGACATAAAAATGTTGCTGTTTCTTCGGAAAATCTTATGTTAATTGAAGCCTACGATAAGAAGCACGAATATGAAAATATCTGGAGAAAGATGAATTGTTAGTATGGCTAAAAAAAAAGTTCTCTGATAGTATGTATATGTACGAATTACACACATGCCATCTTACTTTCCCTATTTTTTTTTCTTTTTTCATATGGCTTGTGGATCGCGTCGTTTGGATTGTCTTATTCTCCTTCCTTCCTTCCTTCCTTCCTTCCTTCCTTCCTACATACTATATTGCGGCAGTATACACGCAAATACTGAATTTAAAATGCTTAGTTGTAGCTAAAATGTAAAAACGAAAAAGAAAATGTCCAAATTTATGTTTGCTGGGACCTGAAATAATTTGCATAGTTAAGCCACTCTCATGCAAACCCGTTATCTCCCCCACGTCACTGACATATTGATTTAGTACCCTTGGCATGGTTATCTTTAATTTAAGAATGACTTTCAAATTTCTGAAGGAAATGAAAGTTTAATTAAAGACGCGACGTACAAAAGTCATGTTTCTAAGTTCATGAGTTTAGCGAGAAAGGGTTAATTAAGTATACAGGGTTTTTCCATCTGAAAGGTTAATATAGAAGGAGATGATAGTACACACCTAGACAAACAAAAATTTAGGAGGTTATAGTACATAAACCGTTACCGGGGATACAGGGTGATTAAGAAAAAAGCTACTTTTTCTCTAAACACCCTGTATCTTAAAAATTGCAGGTCGTACGGTAGCAGTTAAGAGCTCATTGTATGCAGAACTTTATTGCCCTTTCATGGACTACTCTCCATTCAGGAGTTAATGGGGTCTAAACTAAAAATGAGGATTTTATCACTTTTTTTTACTTTGACCTCCATTTTTTTTTTGCAAAAAGGTTGTTAACATAACTTCTTTTTATACGAACTGTTACCAGTAGACTCTTTTTTAATTTGTCCTATTACACCCTATGTGCTATCTGCAGCCGTTAAGGAGTTATTAGCTCTTAACTTATTCTCAAACCTATTGTCAAAGGTAATTTGTTCCCGTAGTGACTGAAAACACGCCATTTAAAACAAGTTTTGGGAAATTTCGGTATGGCCTGAATAAGTTATGAGCTAATAACTCTACGTTAACGCTTACTTACTACTAAGCTGATTCGCTTAGGGTACATTTACATTACAGTGCTCTTTCCTTGGATATCCATCTTTTAAGTTTACAATAATTCAGCTGATATTTTAATGCAGTAATCATCTAGTTAAAGCTACTCAGCATACATTGAGATAAAAAATCATCAGCGCGATGATTGAAGGATATCATCTTCGGAATATTTGAACAATACAAATGTATGGAAAAGTCGGTTTATGTTTATTTTTAATGCAGGAGATGCGTCACCTGAAAATTTAGGTCTGTTTCTGGTTTAATAAGAGTTGGGAGTAAATAATAGTAAGTATTCTCTATATACTATAAAATTTTTTAATCCTCGCAATTATGAAGTTATATTTAAATATAATTTACTTCCTTCCATTACCAATTCGATATTATGGAGACATTTTGGCGATATCACTTTCCTCTCTTAAAGGCGATGATCATATGGTACTACAACAACCTGATTCCCCAACGATATCTTCCTCTTATCTTCTGCAGATATTGCTTTCGTATTCCCTAGATGATTCAAATGCAATTCGTCAATAAGTATTGCATTCGGGACACATCCTTTCCCGAAGGAGGTAACTTCCGCAATATAGAAGATGATAATCTTCCGCGATAAAATATATCTGCGCCGGAATATGATGTGCAAATCATCCGTGTATCGTCTAGCTTGCTGGGTAAAGGCACCTTGTCCTATCAAATATCGATTGGATGGAACAGGAACATTTATAATGTGGTCGGCTGGCATCTAGAGTGGTTCTTGATCTGTGATCATATCTCCGACACACTCCACAGCTATGTTGGTTACATCGTTGCATGTCCTCTCTCTGGCTAAAACGATCCGAACATAGTTTATTGTATTTCATTCGTTCATTAATTGTATTGAACAAAAAAAATTTGCAGTACTAATGAGGCTTGCTATGTAAGACAGTGACTTAAAAATGAAAAATTTCTTTTTTTTTTAACAGAAAATTCGATTTATCCTGCGACATAGACATACGATTTATTCCACAATTGGTGCTTGTTTCAGCGATGACCTCCTCGTTCGATGTGACTGTTTTAACCGGGTCATAGAAAAACATCTCAGGGGGCCAAAGCTCGAAAGGGTCGATGGGGATCAGCTTGAAGCGCATTGAACATCATAAAAAAAGGGGCAGGTTCCGGTTTAATATAAATGATAAGACTGGAGACTGTCAAAAATTCAATAATTTATTTATCATAATATTTTCTTAAAACTGGAAAATGCAGGTACTTCAAAAATTCAACTCTACTGTAATTAATTATTTCTCATACATTACTAATTCAACAAAGCGTTACCTCTTATAAATTCACTTTTTCAATGTATATTAATTCAAAAGTACGATATAAATATTCAGGGTTTTCACTAGCATTTTTACTACTTAGGCTGTAAAATAGAAAGGGGTGATTATTAATCAAATTAATAAAAAGTAGGGTTAGTTTGATAGAATGAGCATCACAGAACTTCTCATACATACCATCACTGGGTTTAAAAAGACTCCCAGTATTGGATGCTGGAAATATTTTATATTAAAAAATTTCAATAAAAAGGGGTTAGTATATAAGGATTTAAATATTTCTCGTGCTTTTTGGATTAAGCAAAACTTAATTTGGCTGCAGAACTGATGATCCTTCTTGTGGCTTGGTCAAGTCGCAAGTGAGAAGTTAGTCAAGTCAAGTCATGTGCTTTTGCGCTTCCAATTTTACTTCATTGTCTTCCTTCTTTGGATTTTATTAGATGATTTTTCACATCCTTCGGATTTTCTTGTTTAGGGCGTTGGGGCTTTTCTTTTTCCCTCAGTTCGAGCCGATGTCTTCTCTTTCTGAACTTTTTGATCCTTGGATTGGTTTTTGATCACCTCTCATGTTGTTGTTTGTTCTTTTTCTTACAGCTCCTACGTCACATCAGCTGTAGTTAATGAGAAGTTAGTTCCAGAAGCGCACTATTTATAGGCAGAAACACAATGGGAGCTGTGTCTGTCGGTGGCGTTAACAATGAGTGCCTATTGTTGGCATTTTGTATAACTTATATATTGGTTAAAGTATCAGATCAATATAAATGATCTGAAACTTTACCAATTGTAGACATTTACTTAATGCTTTTTTTTTTGCTTTCTTTCTAGATTTCGATACTTCGGGAAAAGTATTTCTGGTTTTTACTGTCATCATGGGAACTTATTTATTATTATTTAAAGTGAGTTGTTAGTTTATAAGTTTATTAATTTCTAGTTTTTCGTTCCGAGATGGAACAATTATCTACTTCTGATTTTTATATTAAGAAATTGAAATTTTTTTTATTATAATTATAAAAAAAAGTAATTATAGCAGACGTCGAATAGAATGGTAATTAATTAGCATCAATTAGTTTTTTCCTTCAAGTTTCTCATTTTCTAAATTTATAATTTTATTTTTCAAGAAGAATCTATAGCAGTATACATACAATATCTTAATTCTACAATTCTAACCATTTTTAAACGTGTAGTAAACCTCTCTATTGCGAACTTCCTATTTTTCTGTGTACCTACAGTAAACAAATTTTCGAATACCGATAACTTGCAATAAGGAAGGCGTTCGAAATCTAATATTGGTATTTGTTTCTTAGAAGTTTTTCTGATTTCCCAAAAATATAACAAATTAACACAAAACTAAAAATATAACAAATTAACACAAAGCTAATTAAATAAAAACATTTCTGTATTTAACAATCAACTTGTGACGTATGAATTTACATGAGGTTTTTTAATTTGGAAGGAGTGAATGGGAGCTTTCCGATGGGGTAAAATTTTCTTACCTTTTTGGGGGTTCTGAGATGGCGGTGGTAACTACCAACCTTGAGGTTGTCCAATTTGGGATGTGTGTGATATGAGTCGAGAGTAGTGAATCTAGATTCGAGATTCGAGAATTGAGAGTCGAGATTCGAGAATTGAGAGTCGAGATTCGAGAGTCGAGTTAAAAAAAGTTAATAAGTTAAAAATAAAAAAATAAATTAAGAAAGTTAAAATAGTTAAAAAAATGGAAAAAAGACAAAAAAAATTTAAAAAATTTAAAAAACTAAAAAAAAGTTAAAAAAACGTTAAAAAAAACTTAAAAAAGTAAAAAAAGGTAAAAAAAGTTAAAAAAGCTAAAAGAAGTAAGAAAAAAGTTAAAGAAGGTAAACAAGAAGAAAAAGTTAAAAAAGGTTTAAAAAGTTAATAAGGGTAAATAAGTTAAAGAATTTAAAAAAAAAGTTAAAGTTAAGTTAAAGCTTGACTCGAGAGTCTAGATTCAAGAGACGTGATTCGAGAGTGAAGAGAGTGTATCGAAAATAAAATGTATTAAAAAAACTGAAAATAAATGTATAGAAAATAAAATGTATTAAAAAAAAACTGAAAATATATAACTTTCGTACATAAGTTGCACTAAAAAGTTTTCTCTGTGATATACACAAGGAAACTTTTATTGCAAAATATGAAACGCTAGCACTCAAATTAAATCTTAAAAGTTAAGGCATGAGTTGCAGTTAGGCAATTGTGATTATAGATATGGATGGACAAACTTTTAATATTTAATCTGAGTTCTAGCATTTCAAATTTTGCAATAAAACTTTTCTTGTTTATATCACAGAGCGAGAAAAAAGTTTGTTACGTTTTAGTATAATTTATGTATGGAAGTTATTTATTTTAAAAGTCTTTTAAATATATTTTATTAATTTGAGAGTTCATTAGTAATGAATTCGCATTGAAACCACCCCATATAAGAATCTTGGAATGGCGTGGGAAGCTGTGGGAGGAGGGTAAGACGCGTCGTTTCGGCGTTAGGTGGGATTTAAGTTTTTTAATACTTTTTCCACTTTATACCCTGTAACTTTCTTGATATACACCAGATCAAGTCATGATTCATCTCAGATGATATCAAACCATCTCGGCTTTCCAATGAATGTCCAATCAGCCTTCCTGTAAGCTTTTGTCGGAATTTTAGGACGTCAAAGTCACAAAATTATAAAAAAATCCTAATTTTTTCAAATATTAACGATTTTCCCGCCAAAATGCATAATAACTATATAGTTTTATTACAAGATTTAGAAACCTCGGAATGTTACCTTTAATTTGACTATGCACATGTATCTGCCTAAAAGCAACTCTTTTTGAGATATTACCATTCCTATGATTCATAATTTCATTCATTTTGCTAATTTGGCGGGGAATAGCATAATAGTAGGCGCGATTACCATCGTCAGTAGCAAAAGTAATGAAAGTATGGATCATAGAAACGGGAATATCTCAAAAACGGTTGCATTTAGGTAGGTACTTGTTCATAGACAGATTAAAGGTATTATTCCGGGGTTTCTACATCTTGTAGTAAAACTGCATAGTCATCAAGCATTTTGGCGGGGAAAACCGTTAAAATTTGCAAAAATTAGGAACTTTTTCCAATTTTTTTTACTTTGACGTCCCATAACTTCCAGCGGAATGTGACAGGTTGATTGGGAATTCATTGAAAAGCTGAGACGGTTTTCTATCATCTGAAATGAATCCCACCTTGATCTGGTGTATATCAAGAAAGTTACAGTGTACAAAGTTGAAAAAGTACTAAAAATCTTGAACCCCCCTACCGCCGAAACAACGCGTCTTACCCGCTCAATCCCAATATAATTTTTTGCATGTCTCCACCTCAGCTATCACACCCTTGAGCTAGATACACCAATTATGAAGCACCCTGTTGAAGCAATTCGTTTTGAGTAAATTATCTCCTTTTGTATAATGTGATCAGCCAAAAGCGACGAGTCTAAGATATTGTAAAAAAAAAGATGAAGGCCAACAATTATATCTTTTCCATTCAAAACTCAAATGAAGTAACACCCTAGAATTCTATAAATGGAATGCGATGAGATGGTTTTCATACAAGAAAGTACACGCTATTTCTCGCCTTGAGATCCAGGTAAATCAGCCCATTTGAAAAAAAAAAAAAATCATTGAATAGAAATAAATTTGAGAGAGGAAATGAAAGCAGGTAAAACATGTTGAACATTAATAAAATTCTCAAGAAATTATTTATACATCTCTATCGAGTTCAGCCGAAGTTTTGAAAACGAAAATATTTGTGAGGATTCCAGATCATTTTTGTTAATTTCTCTGTTCCCTATTCATTTATACAGTCGAGGTATGAATACCGCCTCATCTTTCATAATAAGGCTCTTGAAGATACGTAGGTACAATTGTGCCTTTGTTGAACATAATCCGCGATGCAAACACATATGCGCAGAAAAGATATCAACACAAACATATTTTTGATTTCAACGTTAAAACCCTGTAAAAGATATGATTGTGAGGCTATCATGGAATTTGAACTTGCTGCGACAACTATTTCTTTTTCAAAGTGAAATAGTTTTCTCAGTAAAGGTACACTTATACCTTGGTGTAGACTATAGTATTAAAAAGAATACCGAATAATTAATGTCATTAGTTTGGATTGTCCAGCACAGAAAGTCCATATTTATATCCAACAGCCAACTGCTAAATAGTTTATTACGAAAACTATGAGGCTATTTAACTATTTCTCCCAATACTTTAGTTTGATATTATATTTCGACATGAATTTAGGACCTATCATATCAATCTATTTATCTCATTACCAAAGTAAATATAACTACATGACACCTCATTACAGAAAGGTGTATTAATTTTAAACCCAATAGAAGGTCAAAAGCTAAACATTAAAAGTGTTGTCAGTCATTGTGACGAAACTGGTAGTAGTATAAAAGATTCTTGCCAGCATTATACTAAGGGTAAATTACAAAACAAAGGAATCTATAATTCTATTGTTTTTACTGCTGGGTGGCACGAGCGTCCTGGCAAGATTTAATGAAATCTGTTTCAACAAAGTCCAAAGTCATACCCTGAATTTGAACTGATACAGACTACACAAAGGTAATACCGCCAGCTGGCCAATGGGCAATTTAATATTAAACCGCGACAAATGGACCACAAATTAACTTGAACAATGACCAGCGCTCCTACCAATATTGCCTCTGTAATCCACGAACCACGGTAAACTTAAGATAAATGCCCAGGAATGACTTGCGGCTTTGCCCTGAAAAGAAAGTCTAAGCATTCTTGTACCAAAGGTGTCTGCGAAAGGCTCATTGTTCTCATTTAACGTACTTTTTCTCGAAGACCTAAGGTTCCACATACCTACATATTTTAGATAATAGCCTAAGGGAATATTTTCTGCAAGTTCAGCTATTGAAATTGTTTGATTAAGGAAAATCTTGCGTATTCCAAGTTTTTTTTTTTTTTTTGTTGTGCTTTCTGTATATCTTTTGCGTTCAAGTCAATTTTCATTATCTTCGCAGAAAGATTCTTTTCAAAATATCTTTAAAGTGATTATGTGATTCGTATAACCCATGTCAAATAGACATCCAAGTTATTCTTTAATATTTCTCTTTTTGTTGTAAGTAAATTGAAATAACTGTGAGTAATCTGATTTTCTTACATTGTTTCGCTATTATAAAGAGCATCAAAACATTTGAGATTAATCAACCTTTCCTACTTAACCAAGGGCGGATACAGCGGGGGGCGATCGCCCCCCCTAGAGCTCTAATAAATCAAAATTTATGTATAATTAAATGAAATAGAAAATACAAAAAAAAATTTTTATTTTTATTAAAAGACTTTCTAAATCCGCATTAAAAAAATAGAAAATTATATCTCCCTTCACTTATTGAATGCATCACAATAGTTCTCTAGACTTTCCCTTCATTTTGCATAATTAAATTTTTAAATTATGTTACATTTGTGTATAAATTTTAAAATTTTCAAGGTATACAAGGAAGGAAAGATCTGGGCAGTTCAAATTTAAACACTACAGTGAATAACAATTTCCCGAAAATTGAAATTGGGAACTCCTAATTTTTATCTAAATACTTAATAAAATTACTTTGATTTGAATTTGCTTTCTTTGCGTACCATGAAAAATTTAAAATTTATATACGTAATATAATTTTAATATTTCATTAAATGGAAAATTCTAGATAGTTTTTTATAAAGTTATTTGTTATATTTATTACATTTTTCTTTTTTAGTCACAACTTATTCTCAAAAAATTTTAAATTATATCACTAAGGAATTTTCACTAAAAACAAAATTGTTGCACGTTTTTGTGATAGAAAGCTCACAAAAGCCGGGTATTTTGATGAAAAGTAGTATGTTGGGAAAATTATCATAGCCGGGGTAATTAATCTCAGATTTATTTGTCCTGCAAATATTTAATTTAATTTTATACATATATTAACCTTGCCTAACTAGCTTTCCTCGAAAATTTCTTTAACCATTTAAGTTGCGAGAAAATGCAGTCCAGCCCAGTACATTATGATGTTTGAACGAAATCCAAGCGAACTTTATAAGAAAAACACCAACAGTAAGACAAGCAAGAAGTGTATAATGTCTATTTTATGTGAGACTAAATTTTACTATTCTTACGGGATCAAAAATTTATATTACTTAAATAAAAGAACTCTGGAGATATCTGAATGCTAATAAAATTAGTAATTTCAAAGGTCAAGAATCTACATATGTCAAGCTTTTGTGTGTTGTCTTCTGAAATTATTACAAATCCAGCCGCAGAGGTCATTTGAAAGGTCAACGTTTCTAATTGAATTTTTAGTAAAAAAATTAGTTTTTCATCAAATATATCAGCAACGGTAAGCAATGTTAAGGAAATGGGGCTCAGAAAATCTGCGGAAACATCGACAATAGCAATTGTTTCTATCTCCTAACTATCAACCACCATGCAAATGACATCGCCAGTTGGATGACAGCGAAAAGTTTGCAACGTACATTATACCTATTCGACGAAAGTGGGAAAAATTGCCTATTTTCAAGGGAAATAAAATAAAAAATCTTAAAAATACATTTATCGACGTCTGCTATGGTGTTATAATGTAGTTTATGGCTAAGCTTATTTTACACCAATTTTATTATAATATTGGAGGTGTTTTGTGTAGTTTTACATATATAAGTGCAAAGTCGGTTCACGTGGTCAGTTTATGTATTCATTGAACAGAGTTGTAGAGAAGTGCGGTATCATTGAGGAACAAAGGACCCGGACAATTTGCTAAAATTTTGCACACGAGCTTTTTTTAAAAAAAGTATATTTAAGTTCAGAAATACGACAAATCGGGCAACGCCTTCGTAGGGTTGCCATGCAAAAATTCCGTTTTCATTATATATTTTGTCACTGCCTGAGGACGCGTGGACGTAAGGAGCAGAAATTTGATTCATGCTGTTTTCATAGCAATAGTAAATGAAAAAAATGGACTCACTAATACAGACAACCCCTGTTTGTTGTTGTGATACAAAACTTTGGTTTTTAACTATATAGTTCGACACCACCTGAGAACCTGTCGACGTAGATAGTTGAAATTTTGTACATAGCGTTTTCATAACAATACTAAATAAAATTTCGAAAATAAACTATATCACTTTCCACTTTATTTAACTTATTTTTTCATGTAGGGTATAATATTATTGGTTTTAGATCAATTATAAGTTTTTCCCTTGTTGAAATTGTATTCAGGTGCTATATTGATGAGAACAGTGCGTATAAAATTTGAGCTCTCTACGTCAACACGTTCTTAGGCACTGTCCAAATATATACTGCAAAACTACAGTTCCGTATATGTAGTAACACCAATAAAATGTTAGCCGATTTTGTCCATTTTGGAACTTGTACACAATTTTAAATTTTATCAAGACGCCGTGTACAAAATTTAAGCTCTCCACGTCGATGCGCTCTTAGGCAGTATATAGTAAAAAAGAAATTGTTGTATTGTAACCAGACAACGGAATTTGCCGATTTGTTATATTTTTGAACTTAAGCCCAAATTTTTTTTACAAAGGCCATGTGCAAAATTTCAGCTTTCTATGAAAATGTATTCTTGAGTTATCGTGCGGACGGTCAAACAGATAGACGAACATGAAAAAATAAAAATAACTTTTAATATTATGCGTGGCTGTCCAATCCAATTTGCTCTATCAGCATTATATCTATACGTTATAAACAGGAGGAAGAACTTTGTATACCCTACGATTTCATCTTATCTAATAGGGTGTCACTCATTTCTTAGATAAGGGCCACTTGACGCATCTCGACACCCGCAACGGACATCGCACTTTTAAGAAAACGATGTCTCCTGAAGTTCAAATTTGAATTCACGTAAGTCGACGTGTCGAATATCGTTTTCAGCGGGTTAAGCAAATAAAGACTTGCAGGCTGAAATTGAAGCGCTGCATTGATATTGTAAAATTTGACAATTAGATTTGATATAATCTTAGATTTTTATAGCAAAAGCATTGAATAAATAACTAACAAAGGCTAAAATACAATTTGAGCTAAACGACAAAATGGCATAAAAAAGGCCGTACAAAACGTCCATGAAAATACAATGGGAGAGACACGAGCGTGATAAGAGCTGTCAATTCTCAATTAAATTTATTCTGTTATATGCGTTCTAAATTAAAAATAGAAAAAATTTCAACGAATAAACTAAAAAAAGATTATTAAAGTAGCATGTGTGGCTGTTTTGGCTAATGAGGATTAAATTAAAAACAGAACCAACATAGAAGAAGAAGGTGTGTCCAAGAGTTATATAAAACCAGCTGGAGTGGGGTTTCTATGCGGATAGGTTTTTTTTTTTTGTATATAATACGGTGACATTTTACCACACCTGAATAAACTTTTCATCCGTTTTTTATTCAACCAACTTTGATATTTTCCACGGCATTGTTGTTTGGTAATATTTTTAATTTATTAAGTCATAAATATGATTGCAATGAACGTATAACATTACATATGAACGCAACCCAAAATCATAATTTTTCTAAATGCACCCTGTATGTTCGACAAATTTTAATTTTCATTTAAGTTCGACAACAACGTCGAACGTGGTCGTCAGCATTATATGTTATACCATAAACCCAACTGACAGCATTTTTTACGGCGTTTTTGTCGTGTCGTCGCTCACATTGTGTTTTAGCCTTAAGGAAACGGCATATCGAGTGTATAGAGTGTACGTGAGTAAACCGCTCCTTAACTTTTAGATCAAATGGCTGATTTACATTACTAGAACATTGCTAGAAAACAGAGTAAGTAGTTTCCCCTTATCTGAAAATACTTTAGAACGATAAGGACAAAAGATAATCCAGCAAAATTTTACTGAGTTAAATGTCAAATTCTCAGACGAAGGGGAAATTTTTACGGCCATAATTAGCCATAAAAAGTTCTAGCCAAAAGCATATTTTATGGCAGTAAATTTTGCTATTATGGCAGCAAGCTCATACATATAACTACAAGCGTGTACGTATATAATTGTTTACACGCGCACAAATTAAAAATATTTGAAGAAAGTCACAGCACATCAGCTGGAATGTGTCAAAGTTATCGTGATGGATGTAAGTAATTCATTCAAATAAATATTGCATCAAACTATAGACATCCTATAAAATTTTCAATTTTCCAAATATAATTTCAGTGAAACAGTGCAGATAGTGAAAATAGATAATGGCGTTATTTGAGAAACGTACTTCATGTATATCCTACTGTCTGATGTAATAGTCTTAAATGGTACGTGGACAGCAATTTTTGGTTGGATCAGTTGGCAACGGAAGCGATCTCATACTCCAAGAACACAATCGAAAGTGGAAATACAAATAAGTAAAACTAACCAAGATATTATACGACTGAATTCAATAATCTAGATGCTATCTGGAGCATCCTCTTGCTATGAAATTTATGCATGTGCTTTCAGGTGATTGAACTAAAGCGGATCATGACTTAAAGGTAAATATACATGTACTTCTACGCACAAAGTTTCGACATCTTTTATTAAATATTTGCAGGAACTGCAGTCTTTAATTGATGGCAAAAACTCGTCCTACATGCAAATTTTTCTCCAGATGGGTTAGAATTAGCAACTTGGTCAAAAGATTCTTCAGTAGTTGTGTGGAATGTTTACCAACAGAAACTTTAAGTGACTCTCAATGGAACAATTGATGGACATTCATAATCATATTTCATATCTCACGAACAGCATCAATTATGACGTCCAGCATAAAGTAAGCAGACGGTTTGGAACTTCTAAATATTGTAGCTCAAGGATTGCATTTTGGAAGACAAATGTTTAGTTAGACGTTTCCAGCGAGTATGCCAAAGAAATTTTTTCCATTTATGCTTGTTTTGGTGGTGTGCATGAAAGTTTCGTTGCCAGTAGAAAAGAGGACAACAAAGACAAATTAAAAAGGAAGATCCACTTGCGGAATTATCTGGCCATACAAAGCTTGTAAATTGTGTGTCGTGGAATCTGGTCTATATTTCCTTGCGAGCATCCCCATCTGTGACGGCACGGTTAGAATCTGGGGACCAAAAAATATTCAACAAAACCAAAGTTCTGAAACTGAAACTTACATTCTAAGTACTCTTATCTAAAGTATAAGGTGTATTTATTCTTGAGATGAAATCCTTTCTCTACCTACTAAATTTGTATAATGTGGAAAGAATAGTTTTAAAGCAATTATTGGAAGCAGAAACAAATTCAAGTAGAAGAGACGATTTCGGAGATTAAGTCCCAGGAGGCTCCAAACTTAGCCCACATCTAGACCCATTGTTTACCCACATGATTTAAGAAATGGCTCGTAAATCTCAGTCAGTCAAGATTTCAAGACTTTCCTCAATGAGTATAGTTTAGGTTTCTCACAGTTTTTTTTTTTGTTTTTCTGCCCGTTATATCATCGAGCCAAGGTTAACCTTATTGGCAGTTGACCTTGGTTACAATAAAAAGGAAGGAAGCCTCTGAGCTTGTTCCAAGACCCAGTTCATCCACCTCTCAGTTTCCAAATATATTGCTCCAACATAACACCCATAGAAGCAGGTATATAATCAGACCCATCATTTGGAACGGCAAGCTGTGATTGATCTAAGCTGAATATCTGTATATTCTGTGGTATTGGTATGGAGCAGCAAAATAAAAATAAATGTTTATTTATTTAATTCGAAGAGATTATGTATTTAAATTCCATAAAATATTTTGGAACTGAAATTGTTAACTCTATTACGATCAAGGAAATTGGTGTGTAATTTTTGGATATCTGGAAATAAAGAAATAAAACTTATATTTATTTAAGACTGAATTCGAAAACGAAAACTTTCTGGTTTTATTAGTTATTGTTTTTTTAAATACAAATAAATGCATGTAAAATTGTCAAACATATTAACTAGAAATTTCTTCATCCGTTATTTTTTCTTCTTTTTTTTTTCCCTGTAGTTATTCTTTATGATTCTTGGTATTCTCCAATAATTTGATTTTGAACATCAGGAAGACACGGTGAGTAATGACTGTATTCCATGGTAAATTCACCTGTACGTTATGTACTAGACCCAATTGCAAAATAAAAACATACATAATAACAATAAAATCTGAAATAATGTGTATGGCTATGTACTGTGACAGCATATCCTGCATATCAAAACATATTGTTAAGAGGAACTTCACCATAAATGGTCGCAATACACAGCGCTTGTTTGCGTGGCGCATATGCCGGTGTTTGTAATAAATAAACTTCGAATTTGAATAGGGAACTATTTTTGACGTATGACTATTTTTTGCAATTGACAATTTGATGAAATGTCATAAGCGACACTTCGCTATAAAAGAGTGGGAAATAATGTTTTGACGGTTGATCACCTCTTCCTTTTTTTCTAATAGTGCAAAGTAATAAGACCCTCTCACTCACTTTGTCAGTAAAATCGCATGTTCGAGTAATGTAAATCAGCCATAACTGAATGAATTACACTTTTACGTTTCTGAAAGTAAACATTTCAGCGTTCCGGGAGTTCAGGGAAACTTTATAAAATTTGGTTTTAATAAATATGAGACATTTAAAATTGTGTTGTTTCGGATGATGGAAGTATATAGTTTCATGAACTCAGTGTTTTGTGAAATTAAAGCTGTTGAGCTATTAATTTAACGTTATGAATTGTGCGGTGCAATGATGCACAAACAATCCCCGAAATTCCGGCGTATATACATATATAGCAGAAACAGAAATATACGAAAGTTTAACTTCATGTGCGATTTGTTTATTCGATAAATGCCAGAAAGTTTCATCTTTTCTATGCCAGCCATATATTTCCTTTATGTAAAGAAGGGAGGCGCTAATGATTTGTTCATTTTACACCGCAATTTGAATTATAAAAATGTCTCACTCCAAATGTTACGATTTCACTACTGCCATGACGAAACGAATAAAAACACAGCACACTAATACCTTTCGCGAGCATAACAAGTTTACACTCAATATGCCATTTCCTGATTAGAGTTTATGAAAGTGATGGATGGTCCGCAGCTCCTCTTAAATAAGTTTTGCAAATTATTTTCAGTAAAGCCAGCTTTGGACCTACTTTTTTTTTAGCAGGTTTAAACATTTTTTTTTATTCGTACTGTGATATTTATTAAAATTTTCATATTTTACTTCTTGGTCTTCTGGCTGCAATTTGTTTCCATTATTAGGGTTCCGTAAATCACACTTATGTACGTCCGTTCGTCCATCTGTCTGTCACGCACGTTTTGTCCCAAAACTGCCCGACGTAAGTTGGGAATTTGGCAGAATTTTAGATATAGAGAGAAACAAATTTTGAAATATTTTTTTTCTTTTAATTTTTAATTGGTATGAGTTGGCCCACTTAAAATATTCATCTTATTTTTATATCGTGGATATCGTGGGGATAACATTTGAAGGATTCCAAATTTTTTACTTTTGAATTAGCGATAACGATATAGCTCAAAATATGTGCAAGACTCCTTCCTCCTGATTTTGTGGGCTTCTAAATCTAAGGTTTTCATATTATCAGAGTTAGTATAGGTATTGAGCCATAGATAACAGGATAACTGAATTTTTTTTTGTCACTCTTATAAGACAACTCTTATTAAGATCACGGTTGCGGCCACTTTTAAAATATATTGAAATGTTTTAAACATATGAAATATACAGCCAACTATTTTGTCAATAAATGTTCATCCATTTTTCACTTATCAAAGGCAAATTTCGATTAGATTAAAGTTCATTAAATTCGGTTGATCGACTAGTCGTTGATAAAGTTCGAGCCGAGCTCGCTCTTGAACGAGATTTGTTTTATATGTATATTTTCATTACATTGCATCCTTCACTAGCTTTTTTTAGTTCAGATTCTACAAATAGATTAATAAAAAACTTATATTCATAAAACAAAATTATTGTTGTTATTATTATATTCTTTCTCTTCACTTCCTCCTCTTAATATATATTCTCTATTCGTATTTAGTTCAAATTTTTCAGTATATTTTATTTTTTTACTTTTTCTTACCATTCTATTTAGTTTTCTTTATTTCTGTTATTAGTTTATAAGCTTATTTTATCTTAGTTCCCGCTAGTTGTAGATACAATTAAAAGATTAAAAACTTGTTATATTCTACTATAGGATGATCAGCTAATATAATGAGCAAAAACGATTCAAGGGACTTATTAAATCTATTTCAATATGTCATATTACGTTAAATATTTTTCAAATATTTCCAATTAACAGTCACCCGATAATTATACGGATAAAAACCGCGTAAAATCAATTAATCAATCAATCACAGCTACCCGAAAAGTTCCTCACCAGAATTTCTGATTGGAGTGTGATGAAAACTGCAACTGAACTTAGAGAAACACAGGAAAAAGCTGAACAGAATTTTATTCTATTTTACGGCACTGACTGGAAGACCAGCTGTTCTACTGTAATCAATTAAACTTCTGTGTCCTGCTGGGAAATATTTCCAACTTTTTTTAATTGCCTTTGGGTAAAATAAAACGGATAGGCGCCATGTTAGATGCAGTCGATCTACTCACAATTTTTTTTTTCAAAGTTGCTGAATAATTAATTTCCGTTGCACTCTAGTCAATCAAATGCATTGAAAAAAGTTCTGTACGAACCATTGAAAAAATATCAACACTCATGTCCACGGCAACGCGTCTGTTGAAATTGAAGACGAATATTTCTCGCGGAATTATTCGCTACATGAACAATTTCGATTTACCTGCTTACATACAAAAAATGTCATTTAAATTGATTGTACTCTGACTCAATCAATATTACTTGATAAATTTCAAACTTACAGAGATTGTTTTATAAGATATTAGAGTTTTAAATCCATATTGAATTATGTCTGAACACATTTTGATCGAATTGTTGAGCGACTCTTTACATCGTCTATAATTTCGAACATATATGTATGTACAATGTACATAGTTATGTATCTAGCCTGAACCTACTTTCTGGAATTCATGACCTTCAGCAGATAGATGACTTTTTGTTTTTTTTTTTTTTACTATCTGATAAAATATTACTTAGCCCATTGTAAAAGGAAAAGAGTAATTGCGATGAATGCAGCCAAGCACGCCAGAAACATTCAAAGTGCCACCGATTGCATCAATTTCACTTTAAGTGCCACCGCGGGTGATCAGAAAGAGCTCAAAAGCAGAGGCAGAATCAATTGTCTAGCTCATTGCTAATGGATCGCTATAAGTAGCGACAGCAAGCTATTTGCAATATAAATATTTTCGGGCGACGATCGCTGAATGTCAATTCAAATCAGATTGGATGTAACTTTAACTGAAAGCGTATGCTGTCTTTTCGTTTTATTTCACTGTAGGGATCGCATCGGTAAAATCCTTACAAATGAAGTTAGTTCCAGTGTCATTAGTTGATTACTATTATCGGTTATTTTTATCGCATATTTGCGTGTCAAATTGCAAGACATTTCAATATTGCAATGTTATGCTTTAATTGATGATGTAAAGCAGTCAGTCTTACACGAGATTCATTAAAATTCCTAAACAAGGTGTCGTAACATTAACAGATTATATAAATGTTCTCAGCAACATCTATAGATCAGGATGGGAGAAGCACCTCTTAGAGTTGGCTTAGATATCTAGTGATATAGTGATTCTATAGAGAGTTGAGGTGCGAGCTAATGAATTTTCTCCTATAAAAAACGTAAAAAAGTTTTGAATTTCAACCAAAGTTGTTTTGGTAGCAAAATTCCTAAGACAAATTTTGCCTTTAGCAAACAAATCTTACCTACAGTAAATAGAATGCGTTAAGAATGCGATTTGTATGCAGAATGCATTTACACACATATTGTATATTCATAATAATAATCATATGATATTATTTTACAGGGTAAAGAGTGAAACGATCGAAATTTCACCTATAAATAGAATTAATTATATATTTTACGGTATGCATTTATAACTAGTTACATAGCGAATCCATTCTCAGCTGAAGATTGATGTCCTAGAAAAGCAAATAAATATACATTATTAACATAGGCATAATTATAATGACAACGGTCACTTATCTTTATGTGTGTCGTCCTCTCTCTACGTGTTTTGTCCTCTGCATGAGTGTTGTCATTTCCATCAGAATCCTATTCGAATAATTCTGCAAAGGAACTTGAATTTTTCAGATGAAACTGCAAAGAGGATAGTGAATCACCTGGGTTGTAACTGGGAAGAATCGTCCAGATCCACGAGGAACATTTTCTAAACTCTGTTTATACATCGAGCCTTTACGTTTATTCAGGCCTTGATGGTACTACCAGATTATTGTCATATCAGACGTCGTCTGCAATTGCTAAATTTATATAACGGACCTATAAGTTATACCAATATACTCACCGAACGGATTTATTGTGAGCTATTTTCATCCAACTCATGCTGGATACTCCCTGGAAATTTAAATGGTTAGATAAGATAGTCATGTAGAAAATGTAGAAAATGAATTTGAAAATATATTAGATAGATTTAGATATTATTTTAGCATACTAGATAAATTAGTGAAGTACCCTTGTCAAGATGATGTACAACGAGCAGTAAAAAACAAAAAAAAAAAAAATCAGAAGGAAAATACAGTCCTTATCGCGAATCAAACGAAATATAAGATTGAAATTAGATACAATATCTTACCTCCTCGGTTCAACCACCTTTCGCAAACGGAACCCATAGCCTAAAACTGAAGGAAGAAATTAGAGATCTATATCACATTGGGACTTACCTGTGACATCCGCTACCTATATACTTGAGTTGTTCACAGCACAAAGTATAACTTTCCAACAGCAAACAGAATTTGAAACGACATGAATACTCGCCCGTCACAAGAAAATGTTAAAATACTAATTCGAAAACTTCACGTAAATCAAAATATAATTTCCGTATAACATCAACCAATAAAATCAAGAGGGCAGAACAAATTTTAAAATTCAAATCAGTTGCCACCATATGTACGTTTCACCAACTGGGAAATATCCCAATATGAAATACGGGGAAAATAAATCGGAAGACCCAATAATTGGCGATTCGAGAGGAGAAGGCTGATGTGAAGCGGACAGCTCAAGGGCAAGTGGAAAGTAGGTGAAGAAAAAGAAAGTGCAATAGTACGCTGCTGGAAGTTTTTCTGGAAAAATAAAAAGAGAAATAGTAGAGAAAAGGAAGGAAAGGAAGGAACAACCCGGATACTATTTGGAGTTTAAAGAAAAGGGAATTTCACGGCGGAGCTGGACTAAGGAGGAGTGAATAAGGCACGTACCCGAAACCCTCCTCGAAAGGATTAAGTTAAGTACTGCATTTCCTTTCCTTTTTTTTTTTTTTATTATAAAGAGACCCTGATTCAAGAATAATCTCACAGGTTTTGTAGATTTTATCAATTTTTATTAAGTGCATATCAATTTTTTTTAAGTGCATGATAGTAATTTTGTGCATGCTAGATATCAAGTTCAGTAAGGTCAGTCAATTGTATGCTTCGCTGCCTGGCCAGTTTCGTGCAGAAACCCAAGGCAATTTATAGTGAATAAACTAAGCATATTAACTGATCTTGGTTTATCTAATTTTTTTTTTTTAATTTTTTTCTCAATTTAGCATTTTGAGTTCGTGGACTCTAAAAGCATGTGGCGCCCACAGGTGTTTCAGGCCCAACCCCTCTCCACCTCTCGTCGGGGTAACGATTGCGCATAGGAAGTAGCGCGTAACGAATTTGGTGCCCAACGTGGGTCCTAAATATCTAAAAAAAAAAAATCCATAGATTCGTAAATTTTTAATTTATTCTCCAGCAATTAGAATAATTCAGATTGCACACACATACGTACATATCAAGCGGCATATTTGGATAATGTTTATCACCTTTTATAATAAGGGGAAAATGATGCGAGTGATATGTTGAGAGAGGTCGTATCATGTCAAATGTTGCGAAACTTATTTTATAGCAACAAGTAAATAATAGGTCGACAGGCATAAAGTGTAAATAGGCTCACGCCAGTGTAACAAATATTTCTATAAAACCTAGTTCAAATCATTGGTGATCGATCATATCATACATCGTCGAATGATCAGAGCATTTTCTTATATACATAAATATTTTGGGAGCAATCGAAAGTGGCGCAGTGATAAGCAGATGCACTGGTAAGAGGAGAAGTGCATACAAGGGAAACTGTGAGTGCACTACATAAAGCCTAAAACGAGTCCTCTTATATACTCCGAGTCTAGACCTACCCCAAAATTTGACCTAGTTGCTCAGCAATAAATTTATCTTCCAGCTCATCGCTTCAATATATCAAGGTCAGAAGTGCTTATCATTGATCTGATATGTGAATCATAAACAAGAATTGTAGCACTCAATATTTGTTTTTTTTATTAAATTGCATGTGCTTAAATACAAACGTCTAAAACATCTAATCCTCGAGAGATTTAGACTAATTATTTGGATTATTTACAATAGATAATATTTTTATAATTTTTTTTTTTGGTTTCTCCACTCTTGAATTTTGTTTTTTTTTTTTTAGGTAATACAATTGAACATTTTGCTTTGGATTTAACAATCTTGATATTAAAGACAGCTATATACTTATTAACCATATATTTAATTGTTTTTTTTTTGTGTGCACTTACCCGACGACCCCGCATATAATTTTTTTTGATTTTGCGAATTATTTACTCTAAACGATTACGATAGCGCTAAGAATTGGTGTAGTGCAGTGACGAACAGACAACAAGAGAAGTATATAAACCTGATATACAAAACAAATCAGTGGTGTCGCTCGGTTATTGCAGCCTATGTACAATTATAATAGTTCACCTATATTATAAAATTTGACCCAGTTTCTCTGCTATATATTTCTACTGACTCACCACTTACAAATGTAGCTTTTATTAGTTTTGGATAGTTGGAATGTTGGGAACTTGGAGAGTACAAATAAAAATCTTAGGAATGGATTATTATCCTTTTGTTCATTCGTACGTAAGAACTATTACAAAAAAAAAATACCGAAGAGGTTGAGACCAATTAATTGAAACCTACTACTACATTCTATTTGCACATTTTGAGCGTTGTATTCTGGCAATTTTTTTTTTTTAGGTATACAAATTTTATTTTTGTATCTGGTACATTGATATGTTAGTGGTTGAAGATGTGTGAGGTGTATATCAGCATTTGTACCTACATACTTATAAATTTTGCAAAATTTTCAATTTGATTTGATACTTGTTAGTGATACAAGATTTATGGGCTATGAGTATTTGTACGCAGTCGTACCACTATAAGTTTTTTTTTTTAAATTTTGCAATTTTCTTTGGTATAAGTACGCACATACAAAATTTTCGTTTTATTTGGTTTTTTGCAATTTTGGTGCTTTGAGTTTCACGAATTATACGTATGCACTTGTATATATCTACAAATTTCGGAAATTTGTAAATATTATATTCTGAATTGATATTTTACTATTATAGAGCTTAAGAAATTTATAGGTTTCACGTACATACCTACATATTTTATTATAATTTCGCATATGAATTAATCTGTTGATCGTATATAAATTTTCCTGAGCGCTGAGAATTATGCTACATATTAGAGGGACTCCAACATAGAAATTATTGATTAATTTCATTTTACTCTATCTGTGGAGTTTCTCAATTATTTCTGAAGGACTCTTGGGTAATTACTCGCTGCTGGTGTTTAATTTCATATTAGTGGGAACTTGTCAGCATACATATAGTTGGCTCTGTAGAAGGTTATAAGGATATTCGTTACCTATTGTTGGTATATCTTCTTATTAATTGAAGGCTACCGGTTAACTCTCGTCATGGAAGTAAAAAGACTAAACCAATAGGAGCTATCATATGAACTCCAACTGAAGGGCTTACCAAGGGAATAGTAGATATGATGCGACCGAAAGAGGAAGATCAGAAGAAGGAAGTAGCTCAAGTTCAAGCAAATTTGGCCTTGAGTTTAGAGACATTGCAAATCAAGGCTGATGGCGTGTATGAAGAAGACGAACCTGAAGCTGAAGATTCGTCAATGAAAGCTAAGGTGATGGCTACTGCTCATACAAGAGTCCCACTATACAAATGGGAAATTAAATTTTCTGGGGATTCCGGCCAATCCTTAAAATCATACCTAGAGCGGGTTAGTGAGCTAGCTGAAGCACGTGAAGCATCAACTATTTCAATCAGCGTTAGATCTGTTTTCAGGGCGAGGTCTGATTTGGTGTAGAGCAAACAAGCCAAGCTTTCATTCTTGGTCAGATTTAATTAGGGAGTTAAGGAAAGAGTTGTTGCCTTACGATTACGATGATCGGTTACTCGATGAGATTAAGAGGCGAATACAGAGCAATGGGGACACCATCGGAATATACATTGCGATTATGGCGAATATGTTCGCGCGGTTATCTAATTCTCTAACTCAGCTTCAGCAACTGGCTATATTAAAAAGAAACGTTAATCCCTTTTATCAAACTCAATTAAGTTTGGTCGAAGTCAAGACTATTTAGGTTCTCAACGAGTTGGGTAGAAAGCTAGAATCGGTCAGAACTTCTGTTGAAGCTTATGTTACACCACCATCCACACCATCCAAAAGGAATAGCCATCTACTTGAGCCAGATTTAGCGTACGTTGCTACTGAGCATAATACATTTGCAATTTCGGGCCAAACAATCAATTATAATCAAACTAATAACAGAGGAATCCATTGTTTACGATGCCGCCGCTTTGGGCATATAGCTCAAGGACAGCATAATATGTTATGGTTGCGGGAATCCAGGTGTTACTCGAACCAAATGCAGCAATTGCATTGGTGCTCGGTCGAATCCAGAGCGAAGTATACAATCAAGCGCACAATAGCAGAATAGGTTTTCAAATGACAGAGGCGTATTATCAAGTCAACAACAACGGGTCAGATTTTCAAATGCAGGCAATGGGTCTCATGGACAAGAGAAAAATAATCTAACACAATCTACACAAGTACGCAACCCACCTATCCAGAATTCGGGAAACGAAGGAAGAGCTCGACTGTAAAGGGCGGATCGAGCTCTAGTAATTCCAAGAAATTCGCCCATGATATTCATTCTCCATCCAGAGACAGTCAGCTATTTGAAAGGTGTGACGATACAATCAACACGTTAGTGGATGATGCCTTTACGGAAGTAGAGGGTGATGTTCGTCCACATTTAGCTATTTCGCTTTTCGGTCTCATGGTTTGTGGTTTGTTAGATTCAGGAGCTTCTAGGACCATCATTGGGGGTTCAGGATGGGAGTTATTGGCGACCTTGGAACTTAAGGTTCAAAAATCAAGAGCGGAAACTGTCAGCTTAGCTGATGGAAAAAAGGTGCATGTTCTTGGCGAAGTTAGCTTACGTAGTTATTCCGAAGTTCCCACATAGCATGATATTCGGTATCGATTTTTGGCATGTAATGGGAATAAGAGCGAATTTAAAGAAAACTCATGGAATTTTGGGGACGAAGATATTACTTATCATATAGATGCGCTAAGGGATCATTCTAAGTTGACAGTCGGGCAACAACGAGAACTCACTGCGATAATAACGGAAGCTGAAACAAAAATGGGGGAAGGACTAGGTTGCGCCAATCAGGTGGAACATACCATACATACCGATTCTGCTCCAATTAAGCAGCGATACTACCTGTGTCACCTGCTACCCAGAACATTATAAATAAGGAGCTTGAAAAGGTCTTGGAAGCCGGGGTTGTAGAGCATTCAGATAGTGCCTGGTCCTCTCCAGTGGTAATGGCTAAGAAGAAAGATGGAACTTATCGTTTTTGTGTCGACTATCGTAATTTAAATAGCGTGACGAAAAAGGATGCCTAACCCCTGCCTTATATATCAGCGACACTCGATAATCTGCGTGGTGCTAAGTATATGCCGTCACTCGACATTAAGTCAGCGTTTTGGCAAGTACCTATGGAAGGCAATTCGAGGCAGTACACAGCTTTAACAGTCCCAAATCGCGGGCTATTCCAGTTTCGAAGAATGCCCTTTGGGCTAAGTAATTCGCCTGCATCTTGGCAGCGCTTAATTGACAGGATACCTTCGTGGACGTTATCATAGTGACTTAAACATTCGAGGAGCACAAGGAAATACTGAGAGAAATTTTAGAGAGATTATACAAGGCTGGATTGGTAAATAAATATTCTAATTGTAAGTTTTGCCGTTCAGAGCTAAGGTACTTGGGTTATGTCATTGGGGAAAAAGGGCTTCTGGTAGACCCAGAAAAAGTCAAGTGCATCTTGGCGATTCCCCATGCCAAAACTGTTGCAGATGTTGGTCGCTTTATTGGCATAGTCGCGAGGTACCGTAGATTCGTTCCATATTTTTATCGATATTAGCTCCAATTACAGATCTCCTAAAGAAAAAGAAGAAATTTGTGTGGTCTCCAGGTGTGAAAAAGCTTTCCACAACATTAAAGAAAACTTGGTCAGCGCTCCACTTCTGATATGCCCAAATTTTGATCCCCCCTACATTATACATAGGGATGCTTCAGGATTTGTAATTGGGATCTGTCTTAACGCAGAGAATAGATGATGAAGATCGCGTGGTTGCCTACCTGAGCCGCTCCTTGAATCGATGTGAGAGGAATTACTCTACTAAGCAGCGTGAGAGCTTAGCAGTTTTGTGGGCCATTGATAAGTTGAGAAGCAGCAAATGCTATAAATTTATTCCAAAACAATTCATATCTCAAAAGGTGAAGCGGTCATTCAAAAACAAAATCAAATTCTACGCGATCCTTTATGTCTTCAGGTCTCTTATTAAAGGATTATATGCACCACATTCAGATCTCCTCGAAATTCACTTTTTCATCCGCACTGAACATGTCCTTAGATTTTTCTTTATAGTACACTAGGTCAAATCTATAGGGTAATGCAAAGAAATAATGCTGGTAGAGCAAAATGGATCAGAGACGCACGCATTATATTAAAATTTATTTTGTTCTTTGCATGTTCGTCTGTTTGTAAAAAACGCGAGGACGCGTCTACACAGTGAGCTGAAAATTTGCACACGGCCTTTTTAGAAACATTGTAAACACAACATCGAAAATGGGACAAATAGGGAACTCCTTCGTAGGGTTGTCATTCAAAAATTTCGTTTTTCACTATATATTTTGACACTGCCTGAAAACGCGTAAATGTAGAGAGTTGCTACTTTGTGCAAGTCGTTTTCATAAAAACAGTAAATCCAATGCCAAAAATACTTGAAATATGACAACCCTTCTCGGTATTGTCATACACAAATTTAGGTTTATTACGTACACTGTGACAACATCAGTCTCAAACGTTCGGATTGTACTAAAAATTTCCTCAGAATATAAAATCCTATGAAACTAGTCCTAATGATTTTTACTCTCTGACAAACAGTTCTTGAAATATGTATGTGGGATTTAAGCGTCGAGGTGGAGAATAAAATACGCCACTGCAATTCAACAAATTATTATCAAGGGTTCTGTACGATGATTTACAAAAACTTAATTATAATTAAAGAAGATTCCGGATTTATGTTGTAGGAGCCTCGAGCTTTTGATCCGGGAATGGTGATAGCTGATGATACAGTCAGCGAGTGAATCGTCTCCTCTTCGTCTTCGTTCACTTCTCGATTTTCCACTGCACTATAGTGGGTTTTGTTCGGTTCTGCGCCAGTCACGGCGCTTTACCATAAGATGGGGTTGAAGACATTAAATCCCACATTCGGCCGTCCTGATAACCTTATCTGTACTCAGGCACTTCCTTGGTTTCATCATCTTATCATATAGTGTCCAAATAGGCTTGTTTACTTCTGCTACTTGGACTTTGATCTTAAAATACTAAAATATATTTAGGAGTAATAAGTTCTTTACTAAATTCGTCGTCCGAGTTCTTGAATCATCCTTGGAGATGGCGTCCTTATCATCTTGAATATCTTCTCATCTGGTTGTGTTACATCACAACGTTTTTAATATATCGCAGTGAAACATCTTCGTAATATTGTCCGTCTTTGTCATCTTAATGCGAAACAACTTCGCCGTTTTTATCGTCTTATTACAAGACTACTTTACCATTTTAATGTGAAACAACTTCACCGTCTTTAAGCTCTTAATACTTCTCATGTTTTTGCAAGGGAATATTGTCTCCCTCGACAGCCTAAATAATCTGATTATGCTTTTGGTATTGAACTATTGCGATTTAGAATGGTCCTGTATTAACTTCATCGCCAGGACTTCCTCGTCATCGGAGCTGTCTATACAGCTAAGTTCGTCGTGGTTGATTCTCCAGGGCTTCATGTTATCTGCGCTAGTTACAATCATCTTCGGGCCATCATGGAAACTTATTTTTACGTCATATTTTGTATGGTCCTAGGAACTTTAGAAGGATCTCTAGTGTCATTCCGAACTGCGTTCTTTTAACTGCAACAAGGTCACCAACATTATAGTTCATTGCTTTTCGTTTTCTTTTGTTATATGCCGTATTTTAAGAGTATTCAGTTTCACTATTTTTCTGTAGTTCTCTCTGTGATCATCAAAGTCACTGGCTAGTTCTTCCGATATCACGTCCTGAATTAATAGACTTGGCGTCTTGTTGTTCATTTTTGTGCCCGTTTGAATAGCGTATTCCTGATACTCCTTTGATATGTTGAGTTTAGATATCTTTGTAGATATTTTGTAAACGCATATCACTTACTATGGTCCGCGATACTGAGTTTGGTAAGCGATGATATGATGGTTCTATGTAATCTCTCTACCTGCCCGTTTCCCCTTAGCACGCCAGTGGTGATAAGTAATTGTTGTATTCCATCCTCTTCACAATAGTCCTTAAAGTCATTGGAGGTGAACGCTGGACCTCTCGGAGAAATAATTCTTTCTGGATTCCCAGATACTGATTTCTGCAATTCGATTTTAATTATGACTTCTGCTGAACTAGTTGTTTTTACTGGGTAAATCCAAGTGAGCTTCGTGAATGCGTCAATAATCGTGAAAATATTCTTTTATACTTGTACTTATATACTTGAGGTGCTTGATAGCGAACCCCAATGATCAATATGGTATGTCCCCAAAAGATAGTCCTCTTTAATAATTGGGTTGAGGAAACCTTCTTGCTTTCCCGACTTTCTATGTCTGCTAGAATACACAGTATACAATTTTGTCGACATCGTTCGATCAACTTTCTCATTTTCGGAATGGAAAATTCTCGTTTTAGTATCTTCTCCGTCTTATTTGTCAAAAAGTGTCCTTCTTCATGGGTGTTCTTGATGATTTCCATCTGCATTAACTTCGGAATACGTAGAAGCTTATTTCCCTCCTTGTCGATCTCGTATAGTATTCCTTTCTCGAGCAAGAAATTTTCATAATTTCCATCTTTTTCCAAATTCGTTTTTATCAGCTGTATTCTCTCGTCAGCATTCTGTGCTTTTTCCATATGTGGGGTGATGTCCTCCCTGATTGTCAATACTGCGGCGTTGCGTTGCGTGTTTTATTTTGCTGCCCGGCCTATGCTAAATTATGTAATCACAGTCTTGTAGAATAAGTGCCCAACGTGCGACCTCAGTGCAATCTCCTTTTTTCCATAGTCATCTTAGAAGCAGAACAATCCGTGACGATCTTAAACTTTATTCCTAACAGATACACTCTTAACTTTTTCAGTACTGAGATAATTGCTAGCACTCGTTCTTTCGTTATTCAAATCTGAAGAACGTTAGAATTGTCTGCTGCACCGTCTAAGTGCTTCGTAAAAGCGCTGAATGATAGTGTGCTTGGCAGGTAGGAGCTATAAAGCTCTTTGTTAACCAAGCGGCTAAAACAAGTAGGAGCTATAGAGCTCTCTATTAGGATAGCCAGATTGTCAGAGCTATACCGAGCTCAATTGGGTAAAATAAAGTAGAGCTGAAGAGCTCAATTACCTTGGCGTGCAGCCATTTCGGAGCTAAGGGAGCTCACAGTTTGGATCTAAATAAAAGATATGCACTGCTAGAGTTCAAAATAAATTCTGATTTATTTAATATAATTACACTGAATTTATACACTTAAAAATAGCTGACATTACTCGTTTCAACCATTCGGACCAATCACACACCTTCGGCCATTGCTATATTCAATATTGATCATATTTGCTGTGCATTCAAGTAATGCACAGCGGGCATTACCAGAAGTTTCAACTAGGTAGAAGTAAACAAAGAAAGCTACAATGTAACGCTTTTCATTGATCATTTACTATATCGTATCATATGCTGTTGGCTTTGTTTTTCCTATTGCAAAGCATAATAATAGCGTAAAACTTTAGCGTCGTGTACTCATTGATACATTACAGTTATATGTGCATAATGCACTTCGCTTGTCCATAAATAAGTGGACATGACTTTTACTTTTATTTTTTGTATAGATGATAATTGGGAATGGTGTGTGTCTATAGTGATGCGCTCTACAGCTGTATCTTTGTTCGGTATTTGAAGTTTTTTGACTGTAATAGTAGATCGGGTGAAACCTGTTGTCCTCTGAATCGTTCTAGAGAATTATTGCGCCAGAACCAAACTTACATGCATCACTGTGCAGCGCAGTCTCAGCATGTGGGTTGTAAATTCTTAGTACTGTGCTACTAGTAAGAATTCTCTTAAGCTCATTAAAAGATTTTCGCTTTTCGTCCTTAAAGTGATACTGGTGACTTTTTTCAATAGTTCAGTTAGTGGTCTAGCAATCCTCGCGCAATCTCTCGCGATTTTCCGTAAATATCCTGTGAGACCCAAAACGCTCTGGACACCTTTCAGTGTTTTTGGTTCCGGAAACCTCTTGACTGCTTTTGTATTAATTTCTGAGGGTTGCAGAGAACCTTCTGAAATCTTATAACCAAAATAGTCAATGTCTTTACACAGCAACTGGTACTTTTTCCAATTTATTCGTAGGCCGTATTCTTCAGCAATTTGTAAGACTTCTTTAACTTGTGTAATACTTTCTCGTTCATCCTTAGGCACTACAATAATATCATCCATATAGATTAACACTGTCTCCTTTTGTAACAGTTGTCTAAAAATTTTGTTTATGAACTTCTGGAATAGCATCGGCGTAGTACACAAGCCAAAGGGCATCCTCATAAACTCAAACTGCCCCGATGGTGTTAGAAATGAAGTGTACTTTCTGGATTCTTCTTCAACCTCAACATGGAAAAATCCATTCTCTAAGTCCAGTGTCGTGAAAATTTTGCATTGAACAATCTATTGTTATATATCTAAATTGTCTAAAATAGGTAATTTAAAAATAATTATAATTGATTAAATTTATTTAATCATCATACATAAGTATAAAGCTAATCATGCTTAAAATATGGTTAGCTTATCTCTCTGCAAAGCGAAAAATTGCCATCAGCAATTTCGTCACATTCCTTTGCACAAAACCAAAATATTTTCCCATAAAAACGACTTGGGAAAAATAGAAGTTTTAAGTTTCATCCCAAGTCCTTTCATTAGAAAAAAACAAAAGCCCCACGACAAATCTTACCATCAGTAAGATTTGTCGTAAATACGATATGTATGTACATACATACATACATACATACATATCGGGCGCGTGAAATTTTACGTCGGTGAAGACTGAAACGATCAAGTCTTCACCGAAAAAAGCTCTTATCAGCGAATTGTCGCGAGCTGCATACATTGTGATCGCAACAATGTATGCACGATAGCAAGACGATGGTTTGATATTTATGAAAATATCAAATTTCATTTTCAACCATCGTCCGTCGCGATAATTCTGGGCATGTTTAAACATGCCCAGCGGTAAATAATTTTCTCAGGATAGGAATGCTAATTAAGCATTTTCCTATCCTGAACAATTAGACTTGAGATTTAAAAAATCAAGTCTCTGAAGAGTCGTTTTAAAGAGTCGGTTTTGAAGACTCGTTTTTGAACAGTTTTTTTTGAAGAGTCGGTTTTGAGCAGTCAGTTTTTTTAGAAAGTCGAGTGGATTTATTCTTGAAAGCGAAATTTAAAAGTCAAAAAGGAAAAAAGGAATACAACTGTGCTTGATCGGATCGGTTAGCGTGCATTTGGTAAAGCGGAAGGTGAGTTAAGTGTACTCCCTTAAGAGAAAAAGAAGTAGTTAAGTGTAATTTAATTTAATAATAAAATAAAGAAGAAAAAACGTGAAAGACAAAAGTTTTTTAGTGAAATACTCCCGCTGCGATACTGCAACCAGATTACGCCGCTGCCTAAGGCATTGGATAAGCCGATTGGGCAGACTGGCAACAACTGTGAGTACTCTTTGTCACTGACATAGGTAAACCCCGAGAAGATATATAACAAATTGGTTGTTACATATAACAAAAATTGGCGCAGCCGGTAGGATTGAGGAAGCTAGATCTAGCCAAAACGATCACAAAAGCTTGAAAAGCCTTAATCCTACGAACCGAAGGAGTCCCATTGACGAAGCCACTCAGGCCAAGTCACCCCCAACACTCGGGTAGATACCATCTCTAGGCGCCTCTGCTCCAGGCGGGACCTAAGCAGGAAAGGAGCCCCCCTTTCACTGAACAGCGCATCATATGCCAGCCGACAATCCTGCTCTACCTCAGCAGGAACCAGAAACAGCAGCGAGGGAAAACTCTCCATCTTTAGCCGACGCGGGATTAACCCCAGGTGCCAATACACAGCACCCCGGTGAAGGTACATCATCCGCTGCAGGAGAAAAACCTCCACAGTTACCCCCAACAGGACCTCGACTTCGAAGCGGAACCGTTCTGCCAGGTCTGAATAGTCAAGTAAGTTTAGCTAAGTTTTTAAATAAATTATACGAGAGAGCGCGGGAATCGGATAAACTGACGATTACCCGTTGTGACGCCTTAGATCACAAATTAAAAACAGAGCGTGAGACCAGACTCGTCAAGTTAAAGACCTTGAAAGAAAAAACAATACAGTTCCGAAAGGAACTAGAACAGTTTTCCGAATCTCGGCGCTCACTCAGTTTAGATCTAGGAAAGAATAAGAGTGTTAGGTTAAGTGACAGTGATAGTGATAGCGACAGTGACGGTGAAGTAGCTGAACCAACTCCCGAAGACCTGCTGATCGATTGGCTCGAAGAATCCTTAACGGAAATCAGCCCAGAAACAAGCCCAGCTAGTCCACCCAAATTTAAATTTCCAGTCAATAGACTACACACAATGGTGGATTACGCTAAAGTAGCTAAGCTCACAGCTCAACTCGTTCCCTTATTTTCGGGTGAAAGTAGCCCACAATTGGGACGAGAGTTACAAACCTTCATCGGCTGCTGCAAACAAACTATGCAGTGCCTAAATGATGAAGAAAAAGTGGCTTTCATTCAGGTCCTTCCTACAAGACTCAGAGGTGACGCATACCAATTATTCGCTTCAGACGTCCCTGCTTCATTTACTGAAGTAGAGGAACGTTTAAACAGAACATATCTTCCCCGTGAGACATATCAGGAGCTGGTGAACAAACTAATTACCACCAGACAAAACCCGCTAGAATCTCTCACTGTGTTCATTACAAGATTGAAACAGTTGTTGACGATTTGCAACGAGGCAGCGACACAGAAGTATGGAGCTGAGGCAGTCCCTGCTGTGAAAACACAGCTGATGGATTTCGCCAAAAACGCTCTGAAAAGTGGAGTAACTAACCCACACCTGTGTCAATATTTGCTCACGCAGGGAGAAGGCGATTTAGAGTCACTAATTCAAAAAGCCTTGGACATGGAGAAATTACAACAAAGTGCTACATTCGCCCGGACTCCTCTGGTACAAGCTCCTCCAATGGCTCCAGTAGACCCAGATTTACGAGTGAGAGCTTACTATAGAGCTCCTTACTATCAAATGCCATCAACACCTATGTTCGCATCACCTCGAGCTCCAAATCCAAATCAGTTTTCACGCAATGTGAATAACTCAGGTTCATCACAGTCACGACAAAGACCATTTACAAGCACTGATGCCAGAAACTCGGATACAGATGCACTGGTCCGTAACATCACGTGTAATTTCTGCCAGCGAAAGGGTCATACATATACAGATTGCCTTAAGCGCAAGAACACCCCTTTCTGCTCAAACTGCAAAATCTATGGACATGACGTCCGTGATTGCAGAAAAAGTCAACTGACCCAACAAATTGTTCCTCCACGCCTCTCCAACAGATCTACACAAGAGCAACACAACACAAAAAGTCCTCAAGTCTTCAATATAAGACTCAAATGCACCTTTTGTGGTCGCCGAGGACATGCAGACGAAGACTGCCGCCAGAAGAAAAAATGGGAAGCCCGGAGTCAGGGAAACGACATGCAGTCGACCCAAAACTCCCCGGCTCGACTATAAACCCAACAAAAAAATTAAAAGGGTCACCTCAAGCGCCCGAATCCGGTGTCCCTACAGTGAAACTTCCACTGGACATAAGCCTTAACGGCCATACAAAACTAGTAGTGGACACTGGCGCTGAGGTTAGTATTATTAAGAAAAGAGCAATTAAAGACCTTAAGATAATTAATTCCAATGAGGCATGCACTTTACAGACCCCTTTTGGAACCGGAAAGACATTGGGAAATTGCAAGGGCAACTTCAATTTTAAAAATAAAATTCCCTGCAGGTCTTTCCGATGACGGCCTATTAGGAAACGATTTCCTATCAAACAATTGTAATGTTGAAGGCCCAAATAAAGCACTCAAGTTTCCTTGTTCGGAAACAAATCCCGAAGAGTTCACCGTCCCCTTGTCATGCAGAACGGACAAGCTGTATTCCAGAAAAGCAGTCGAAGTGAGGTCAGTTGCTGAAAAGATGGAACCTAAACAGGTTAAGCTATCTACATGCAGTGTCTCCAAGGCATCTCAACAGAGTAATGCTGGCTGCCAGGTTCAACAAGAGCCGAGGGAATACGAAAAGAGCTGTCTGGGTGATCAAGAAACCAGCGATATGAGGCAGCATCTGGTTACTTTAGAGGAACCGATATGCATACCTGCTAGGTCACAAATTATCACCACAGTCCCGTTACGAGTGAAGGAAGAAATGCTCTGTTTATCTAAAGAGATAGGCGACGGAGTCTTCCTGGCCAACAGTTTACTCCCTACTGGGAAAGAAACAGTGCTAGTCGCCATACTCAACATTAACAATTTTAAAGTAGTCATCAGCAGCTTATTATTACAACTGCTCCCTATACATGACTACGCCGTCATCCCAATAGGAGAAGCCACTGATACACAACACGTTCTCAAGCCGAATAAATCGCAAGCGAATAACACAAACATCAGTGAGATTCCCAAGGCGGAACAGAAGTCAAGCAAGACTTCTTTCTCCAGAATACCTAGATATAAGTTACTAACGCGGCCCAAGAGCCCCATACAAGACGTGTGCGAGCTCAGTAAGACCTATTCTCAGGCAAAGACGACTCCACCACCCAACCAAGTTAGTGTTAAGAAACAACAGTGGCCCAGGAGCCCTATAACAGGTGCGTGTGAGCTCAGTAAGACCTATTCTCAGGCAGAGACGACTCCACCACCCAACCAAGTTAGTGTTAAGAAACAACAGTGGCCCAAGAGCCCTATCACAAGTGCGTGCGAGCTCAGTAAGACCTACTTAAAGGCAAAGTCGACTCCACCACTTAATAAAATTAGTATTAAGAATACAAGGTGCCCCCTGAGCCCGATAAAAGACGCGTGCGAGATCCGTAAGACCTCATTGAAGGCAAAGTTGGCTCTACCGTCAAATAGTATTAAGAGAACCAATTTTTCACGGCCTATTAGCCAAAATACGAATGCGTGCGAGTACTTGGACCAATGTAAAGTACCCATAAATTACGGTACTCCACCAATAAAAGAGCAGGAAGCACATGCCCTGCCGACTAGTAAAGTAAGTAAAAATGCTCACAAAAAAAGGTTACAACAACCTAACACTAACGTAAGCTTTTCGGAAAATACAGCTATCTTACAACATGTAAGATACTTATTTCCGGATCATGAAGATCCCACACATACTCCGCGAGTCAACAGGTTAGACCAAGAGCTCAGCCTAGACCCAAATCTAAATGCGGAAGAAAAAGCTTCGATATCCGAACTCTGCTACGAGTACAACGATATCTTCTTTCTAAAAGGTGATAAGCTCACATACACAAATGCTATCACCCACAATATCCCTTTAATACAAGATCAAGCGCCCATAAATCAAAAGGCCTACAGACTACCAGAGACCCAGAGACAAGTAATCAACGA
Organism: Dioctria rufipes; assembly: GCA_963924295.1. Taxonomy (NCBI): domain Eukaryota; kingdom Metazoa; phylum Arthropoda; class Insecta; order Diptera; family Asilidae; genus Dioctria; species Dioctria rufipes. The sequence continues at coordinate 115,775 of CAWUPM010000496.1, forward strand.
GCAATTAAGAGAAATGCTAGAAAACGGGATAGTCCAAACTAGCAAAAGCCCTTGGAATTCACCCTTATTAGTTGTCCCCAAAAAGGCGGGACCCGATGGTGAAAAAAGGTGGCGCGTCGTTGTCGATTTTCGCAAATTGAACGAAAAGACAATTGGCGACGCATTTCCACTACCCCGAATCGAGGATATTCTTGACCAACTAGGTCATGCCAGGTACTTTACCACTCTCGATTTGGCCAACGGCTATCATCAAGTCTTAGTCGACAAAAAAGATCGACATAAGACCGCTTTTAGCACTAATTACGGGCACTACGAATTTAAGCGTATGCCATCCGGACTCAAAGGAGCTCCCGCTACATTCCAACGCCTCATGAACTTCGTTCTGACAGGCCTACAGGGCCTCGAATGTTTCGTTTATCTTGACGACATCGTCATTTACGGGAAAAACCTAAATGACCACAATGATAAACTTCGCAAAGTCTTCGACAAATTGAGAGAGAACAACCTCAAACTGCAGCCAGAGAAGTGCCAGTTCTTAAGACGAGAAGTTGTTTACCTAGGGCACAAATGCTCTAGCGAAGGTGCATTACCAGACCCCAGCAAAACGGCCTGCGTCCAAACATTTCCTGTTCCCAGAACAGTAAGGCAAGTTCAGTCCTTTTTAGGACTCGCCAATTACTATAGGAAGTTCATTCCGGACTTCTCAAAAATAGTTCGTCCAATTACGAATTTACTCCGAAAGGATTTAAAATTCACTTGGACCGAGAAATGCCAAGAAGCATTTCAAAGCATTAAAAATACTCTAATTTTCCCACCACTTTTAATCTATCCAGATTTCTCTAAACCCTTCAATCTCACAACGGACGCCAGTAACGAAGCTTTAGGAGCTGTACTTTCCCAAGGAGAAGTGGGTAAAGACCAGCCTATCGCCAATGCAAGCCGAACGCTGAACAAAGCCGAGAGAAATTACTCCACTATTGAAAAGGAGTTATTGGCTATAGTCTGGGCCACTAGGAATTTCCGATGCTACCTCCAAGGCAGGAAATTCACGGTCTATACTGACCACAAGCCTCTCAAAGGTGTCTTTAACGTTAAAGACCCGACTTCCCGTTTGGTGAGATTTCACCACAAATTATCAGAATTCGATTATACCATCGAATATAAACCAGGGAAGTATAATGCCAATGCGGATGCATTAAGCCGCATTCCACAAGTATTAATCGAAGGCAATACAGGCAACACTTTAACGGTACAAGCCCAAGTCCACCACACTATGGACTCAGATGTGGAGGAAAGCATTTCCCCAAGTAAAAAGAAAACAAAGAAACCCGCTCATTGCTTCGCCGTGACCAGAGCTCAAAAACAAAAAGCCCAAGAGGCCAATACTAGCTCCAGCGCTGAAACACCGCCCACGGCAGCGGAAGATAAAGAAACTAAACTCCCAGAGGCGGAAATACAACCCCCTGCTACGCTTGAGCAAGACATAAGTCCAGTCAAGGCACCTGAGATAATCACGAGCCCCAAGGAAGTTCAAACAATCCTAAAGGATTACCACGACTCTCGTTTCGGCGGTCATCAGGGTGTCATTAAGACTTATAAAAGAATCAGACGCAAGTATTGGTGGAGACACATGCTTAGCGATATAAAAAAGTACATAAAAAAATGCCCTAAGTGCCAAACAATGAAGGCATCGCCACAATTCAAGATGCCAATGGTAATAACGGACATCGCAGAACAACCTTTCGACAAGGTTTACCTCGATATAGTAGGTCCACTAGAAGAGACCATATCAGGTAATAAATATATCTTAACGTTTCAAGATAATCTCACCAAGTTTGTCGATTGGTATGCCATACCAAATGGAGAAGCAGTAACGGTGGCGCAAATCTTTTTCAATGAGATTGTCACGCGTTATCGCATTCCAAAGAGAATAGTCACCGATCAGGGAACTAATTTTCTGAGTGAGCTATTCAAGAAGGTCTGCAAACTGCTAAAGGTAAGGAAGTTACAAACTTCCGCATACCATCCACAGTCTAATGGAGCACTAGAACGTGCCCATAGACCATTAATCGAATATCTGCGTACAATCGTAGACGAGAATCCCAAAACATGGGATCAATTCCTACGAACCGCTGCATTCGTGTACAATAACAGTGTACACGAGGGTACTAAACTAACCCCGATGGATTGCCTTTACGGCTTCACAGCGGATGTCCCAACTAATTTAAAACGGGACCCTGAGCCCGTATATAACCACGAAAGTTATTACCATATGCTCAAATACAGATTACAAAAATCATATGCTACGGCTCGTAAAAATCTCTTAGCCAACAAACAACGCTCAAAGGCATATTACGACAAAACAGTCAGGCCTCTCACTTTCCACCTAGGAGACAAAGTCCTCCTCAAAAGTGAAAGCCGCAAACACAAATTGTCTCATATCTGGGTTGGTCCATATCTGGTAATCAATGTACCTAGTCCAACAAACACTACCATAAAAATAGGCAAACGGCAGGTAGTAGTACACAACAACCGTTTAAAGCCCTATTACGAGTAGTACACTGGTACATACGTACACCTTTAGAAAATAAGTTCCACTGAAACAAAATCCCGCCAATTAAACTAGCTACTACCTAATTAAAAGTTCCGCACTCGGAATTATGTACTATGACTCACGAAGTCAACCCTTACCTAAATTTTATTTAAATCAATAAGAAATACGCTAAGTAAATAAAACTGAACATATAAGAAATAAACCCTTACTCTCTGAGTAAATTAAATACTCTACCAATAAAATTTTTTCTTGCTTGCCTTGACTTACATCCTTCATACCTTGCCTTGAGAGTTTTGTATTCCTCTTCATGATTTACTTTTTACTCATTGTAATAAATTAAACAGCTTCCCAATGCAATTTTTGAATGAGTACAATGCTCATACGTTGACGAGATTTAGGAGGAACCGACTTAGAGTCCTCCTATCCTGTTATATCTCGTCTTTCTTTTAGCAACTAAGCCCCCATTATACAAACTATCCACCATTTAATTAAGCAATACTATATTTAAATATTACATGCTATGTAGTAAGACCAATTGACTAATGAAGCCTATCCTTCATTTTATACAGAACATGAAGCACATGTTAGTGTTAATATGTTGTTTCCATCTGGGAATGGGACAGATACAAACGGAACCCTACACAATAAGTCCCCTGAACAATACAGGAATACTATATGAGGACTTAGGAAAATTACAAGTATACCACAGTACATGGAATATACTAACGGAGATCAATCTAAGGGAACTGGACAACCAAACGCTTATGGCAGAACAGGCGGAGCACTTAGTTCACCGACTATGTTCGAATCGCTCTCAAACCGAGGAGCTATGCCTGGTCCAACAAAAACACGTTCATTCACTCTTGGAAAATATCAAGAGAAGAACAAGTGTCATTCGAGAAGTGGTCCCCAAATCAAGATCAACAAGATCTATCTTCGACGGAATAGGCTATGCAATGCACTACCTATTCGGGACCATGGACAGCACTAATGAACAAGAGGTATACAGTCGACTCGAGGAGCTCGAAACAAATACAAAAGCACTAGCCGACCTGGAAAGACAGCAGATCAGTGTAGTCAAAACTACACTACAACAAATCCAAAAGCCATTGACATCTCTGCAGGAAAGACAACGTCAAATAAATCTCCAGGTAAATAGAATGCAAAATATCACTGATGATTTACTAATGAGACAATTAAGGCAGGAGATAATTTCAAGCCTGACCTTACATATTGTCGAGATTGAGTACAGGCAACAAGCCTTACTCGACATAATAATCTCCAGTAAGAATCACCAGTTGCATCCGCTAGTGGTGTCTCCCAAAAGTTTATTAGAGATATACCACAAGTCCCACGCTACTTGCCCAGACGCACAAAATTGTCTCTCCCTGTTATATCAGACAGCGGAAACAAAGGCTCGTATAGTCCAAGACAAATTAGTTATTAGAATACAACTTCCGATTTTCAATTTACCACGAATGAAGTTGTATAGGATACATAGTTTCCCTATCCATGTTAATAAAAAACAATCATTGGTACCCGAAATACAGTACTCGCACGTAGCGCACCAGGTACAGACACAGGATATTCTATTATTAAAAACACAAGATCTTAAAATCCTCAAAAAGGTCACTCAATCTTCCAAAGAGGACACTTACATCGCTAAGCTAGGCATTCCCATAACAAAGGCTACAATGTCCAAAGAATGCGTAGTGAAGCTGCTCTTTAATCCATTAAAGGAAGAGCCACAGTGCCAATTCAGAGCACAAATACCTCCCAGAGACCTACTTATCAAATTAAGTAAACCAAATTCTTGGATATTCTCGTTGATAGAACCAACAATTGTACACCTTCAGTGTACCCAACAATTCCTAACTTCAAAAATAGAAGGCCAAGGAATAATTACTATCAACCATCCCTGTCAAGTACAAGTAGGATCCCAAATCCTACACTATGAGGCAGAGAATATCCAGCAATTGAGTCTCAAACAACCCACTTATTTCCCAAATATAACTCCATTAGAACAAATAGTGGACAAATATCTTAATGAAACCAAAGAAAAAATACCGTCGGAAGAAATACAGACAGAACTATATTCAGGAGATGACACTAACAGCATCATCCTAGAAGGTACCCAGTCATTAAAAGAACTGGACGAAAAATTAGAAAAAATAGTTCCTCATATCAGTCACCACCCTACACATGTCCTAGCTGCAACATCAGTATCCTTAACTGGTGTTGTCATCACATGTATGGTACTGTACCTGGTCGCCAAATGGCTAGTCCCATTCATAAAAAATTATCGTTCACGCAAGCCTAAGAAAACCCCAGAGGCGGAGGAACAAATCAAACAAATCGAAATAATCGAACCTACTCCTCTAAAAAGGACCCGCACCTTGCCACCTACTAGGTCAGTGCAAGTGGTATAGTATCACCACTTCAAATGGTCATCAGCATTATCACTGGTACTAGAACACAGAAAAAATAAATGTAAGTGGTTTCTATTAACCCCAAATAAATCAGTTAGTAATAATAAATAATAATAAAAACGAAAGGGGAGAGAACATAAATAAATAATTATTAAAGCCTAGACTTAAGGTAAAATAGGGTAATAAGAACATATATATACTCAGAACAAAAGGAAGTAAAAGATATCCTCCCCCGCTAGTGTTAAATAATAATAATAAACAATATAAATAAAAATAAATAAGAAAACAAAAATAGGATTACAAAATAAAATAAACAAAATAAATAATGTAATAAAACTAACCTAGCATAAAAATTAAATAACCACTAACATCAGAATAGAACATAATATACCAATAAATGTTAAAGCAGAAATACACATAATTAGCAACAACATAAAAAAAAAAAAACAGTAGAAATTAGCAAAAAAAATTTTAAATAAGTAAGAGATAAGAATAGAATAGGAATAAATATTTGAAAACAAACTTTAGAAAATAAGATGACAAAATTCCTTTTTTGTAAAATAAGAAAATATGTCAAGCCAAAAACCAGTGCCAATCCGATCAAGAACCGCGCCGACTAAATTAAAAGCCAAACAAAAAAAAAATCCTGAAACGTGAATAGGAACATTAAAATAAAACTCATTTTTTTTTAAAGGGAAGAAACTTATATTTATTGATCATGAAGAAGAAGAAGGGATAGGATAGATACAAATTTTTCAATGAAAATAAAAAAAAAAAAAAAAGGGCACATTGATGCACTTAGATAGCTGGTTCTTCAAGATCCCAGTTCTCTGAACCTGTCACGTCGCCGACAAAATCTTCAGAGTCCCAATCGTCGGAAGCCGCGAGTTCTAACGCGACCTCGCCATATCCGGGTGGTGGCTCGGCATGATCTGCGCCCTCTTCTGATCCTGATGGAGAGCCAGGTGGAGTTGCGAAGAACATGGCATAAAGCGCCGCCACGGGGTCAGACTCAGAAAACATGCAACATCCGCAGAAACCATACTCCCCACTAATAACAAGCGTGCCACCTGAAAGTTTAAAATAAAGCATTAGCTAAAACCCAAGGATTTTATTTCTCTTTTCGTTTAATCAGCTTACCTGAAGCGGACCAGCCCATACCGCCATGAGGAATGGCAAACAAATTGGCCATATAAGTATGACCGGCCTCAGCAGGCTCCATCCAGGAAACCGCGGGCTCGGCATCTCGCTCGTGTAGCAAAAGCTTGATGGGTCCCTGCCAATTGCGAGCTACCCGGGAGATACAAATACTGGTGATTCGGGCTGTTAATAGGCTCGGGGGATACCAGGGATTTCGACCTAGCGCAACTCGGAACGTCATGTTGAATAAGCCAAAAATCTTAGTGCAATGCCCAAATTTCTTATATGTTCCCGACCATCGATATATAAACAAAATCTTTCTCAACTGAGATAAGACTGACGGCATTAATCAAGAAGGTTAAAACCTAAACATCTGGTCAATGCAATTGCGCTGACGTGCACAAATTGATTTCTGTCTACACCTTCCCCTGAGTATTATTCCTCTTCAAAGAATAATACTCTTTTTCGAAGGGGGAAGGATTGTTATATATCTAAATTGTCTAAAATAGGTAATTTAAAAATAATTATAATTGATTAAATTTATTTAATCATCATACATAAGTATAAAGCTAATCATGCTTAAAATATGGTTAGCTTATCTCTCTGCAAAGCGAAAAATTGCCATCAGCAATTTCGTCACATTCCTTTGCACAAAACCAAAATATATTCCCATAAAAACGACTTGGGAAAAATAGAAGTTTTAAGTTTCATCCCAAGTCGTTTCATTAGAAAAAAACAAAAGCCCCACGACAAATCTTACCTTCAGTAAGATTTGTCGTAAATACGATATGTATGTACATACATACATACATACATACATATCGGGCGCGTGAAATTTTACGTCGGTGAAGACTGAAACGATCAAGTCTTCACCGAAAAAAGCTCTTATCAGCGAATTGTCGCGAGCTGCATACATTGTGATCGCAACAATGTATGCACGATAGCAAGACGATGATTTGATATTTATGAAAATATCAAATTTCATTTTCAACCATCGTCCGTCGCGATAATTCTGGGCATGTTTAAACATGCCCAGCGGTAAATAATTTTCTCAGGATAGGAATGCTAATTAAGCATTTTCCTATCCTGAACAATTAGACTTGAGATTTAAAAAATCAAGTCTCTGAAGAGTCGTTTTAAAGAGTCGGTTTTGAACGGTCGGTTTTGAAGACTCGTTTTTGAACAGTTTTTTTTGAAGAGTCGGTTTTGAGCAGTCAGTTTTTTTAGAAAGTCGAGTGGATTTATTCTTGAAAGCGAAATTTAAAAGTCAAAAAGGAAAAAAGGAATACAACTGTGCTTGATCGGATCGGTTAGCGTGCATTTGGTAAAGCGGAAAGTGAGTTAAGTGTACTCCCTTAAGAGAAAAAGAAGTAGTTAAGTGTAATATAATTTAATAATAAAATAAAGAAGAAAAAACGTGAAAGACAAAAGTTTTTTAGTGAAATACTCCCGCTGCGATACTGCAACCAGATTACGCCGCTGCCTAAGGCATTGGATAAGCCGATTGGGCAGACTGGCAACAACTGTGAGTACTCTTTGTCACTGACATAGGCAAACCCCGAGAAGATATATAACAAATTGGTTGTTATATATAACACTATCTATCTGGTCATCAATCAGTGAAAGAGGATATCTATCCCTTACAACTTCTTTATTTAGTATACGATAATCTTATAGTCTCTTTTTTTCATCCTACTTACCAGCTATTACAATGGGACTGGAATACTCCGAAGAGCTTGGCCTCATTATTGACTTTTGAAGCCAACACCTTATTTGCCCACCCACAGGCCTTTTCTCCTTCTTGAACGTTGTGCAATTGGAATTTCTGTTTTTAAAATAATTTTCATCTTTACGTCGGAAACTTTGGTCTGTGCTGGTATGTAATTATTGATTATTTCATCAATTGACTTTCCGTATTCAATGTCTCGTATATTCGTATAATCCTTATCCAAATCGGTAATCTCATAACACTTAGGAATATTATCTATAACTCGCTCCACTTGATTATCCGAGTTGCTCGGCTTGATCGTTGTACCATTTAGAACGTCTCTGCCTATTATGGCCTCATGTTGCATGAACGGTTTGTCAATAACACGAATGACCACGAGAAATTCGGCACCATCGTTTCCTAGTACGGAGTTACAACATCCTAAAGTAACTACTAGATCCTTCGATAAACCTTGCACCGTAACGATCGCCTTATCTAATGACGGAAACATCGTCATTTTATCAATAGCATCTTTCATTAAGATCATTATGTCACTTCCGGTATCTATTAGTGTTAAAATTTCATAACTTCCAATGCGTATATACATATTTCAATGCTCCTAACTTGTTTACGCTACTCTTTTCTTCGGGCAGTTATTCGCTCTGTGATCGAACTCATTACAAATAAAACATTTCACGCCTTGCGAGTTATCTTTGCAATGAGCACTCTTGTGACCATTTCGACCGCAATTAAAACACCTGATCTGTCTTTTCACATTTTTTGGGGATCTTTTATCTACATCGATTGTCCGTCTAAATTGTGTAAATGCTCTAATTTTTTCTCTAAAATCTCCGCTTGTTTTTGCCCCATATAAGAGATCCTTATTCTGTGAAATGTCGTTGATACGATCGATTACATAAGCAAATATTGCTTCGTCTTCAATTCTACCTCTTGCAGCTAGTTTACTCTTCTTAAGGAAAATTTCAAATACTGACTCGTCCTTCCCTTGCCTTTTTTTGCTAAAAGTATATATATACTTCACTACTTGGTATAATTTTCGTGAGCTCTTTTGACAGAAACTCTTTTAGTTCGGTCCAGGAACTAAACGTCGGTTTAGTCCTAAGTGCCGTTTTGGATGACCCGGTTAAGAATTGCCTAGCGTATACGAATTTTTCTAAATCTGTCCATTTCACTACCCTTGCCACATTTTCAACGTCTTCTACCCATTTATTAACATCATAATAGTCACTACCGTTAAATTCTGTTAGAATATTCGAAATTTCCGCAAAAGAAAAACGATCACTAACCATAAAATTTCTGGATAGGGTCGATGTCTCATTAAGCATTTTCTAGCGTTCAACTAAAGTTCTTTCCCATCGCAAAAGGCTCTCCTCTCTAGCTGTATGTTCACTATGGGATTGTTCCTCATATATAGAGGTGCTACTTTTTTTCAAGTGTCTCCCCATTGCTAATTTATTATTACAGCTTTCATAAATCCCGGTAGTATTAACTTATAATTCTTAAATATACCTTTTCTTTGTATTTAATCAAAATAAGAAATATGAAATCTTGTTGTTTTGCACGAATGTCATTTCCCAGTATGAAATTGTTTTTGAGTAAAATGTTCTGTACTTGCTACATACACTAAAATGTTCGCACTTTCAATTTAATTGCAGTTCGATTTAGACTTAATAATTTTTAGTTGTTCATGCTCGTAAAGATGACCGTAATAAACTTTACGTACCTGGTACCGTTTAAATTTTACTTTATACCAAATGTTTTTATGTTAGATACCTGCGTTTAATCCGTCCGAGTTCCAGATACGATTTTCACACTTTCAGATTCTGTTTTTTTTTTTTTTAAATCCAGGTAGTTTCCGGAATTTCTAAATCAGGGCTGGGGTACAAGTATAATTTATTATTAAAACGTTTCCTTAACTTTCAGGGCGTCACATCGTTTTGAATGCTGCTGGTATATCTTTATTGGCTTTTGATGAATTTACACAATTCCCTCTTTGATTTAATAATCCCGTCGTTTGCCAGACTTTCTATAGCTTAATGAAGAGATTTCCTGACTACTACTACTACTCTTCACGATTCGTCTCTTTCTGTCACCACGTACAATGCACATTTTCTGATTTGCCCTTTTTGATTAAATTAAACTTGCAGCTTCTTTTATTCTGATTTTCCTTTTTTTTTCATATCTCCGACCATGCGACGTGTGGGATTTTAAACGTCAAGTTGGAGAATAAAATACGCCACTGACAATTCAACAAATTATTATCAAAAATTCTGTACGATGACTTACAAAAACTTAATTATAATTAAAGACAATTCCGGATTTATGTTATAGGACCCTCGAGCTTTCGATCGGCAAGTGGTGACAGCTGGTGTTAGAGTCAGCGAGTAAGTCGTCTCCTCTTCGTCTCCGTTCACCTATCGTCTTTCCAATGCACTTTAGTGGGTTGCGTTCGGACACTGCGTTGATATGGAGAGCTGAAATTTGGTAGATTGAGTGTTCATAGTAATATCAAATAAAGTTTCAAAAATGGACTAAATCGGGCAACTCCTGCTTGGTATTACCATATAAAAATTTAAGTTTTTTACGTATACTGTGAAAATGATAAGTCCCAAACATATTTAGTGTACCAAAAACTTCTTCAGAATACCAAATCCTATAAAATTGGTTATAATCATTTTTTCTGTCCGACGTACCGTTCTAGAAATATATCGAAAAGCCACTGCAAGAATTAAAATGCTCAAATGGGTGACCACAGGAAATTTCATACGGGCATTCATTTAGGATACCATACGAGTTGGTCTAGCTTCTAGCTTTTTTTGTTGTTGTTAAATAAATTTATTATAATTATTGCCGCAGAAAGCTTCTTCTTTGAAGGTTGCATTTCTAGTGATGATTTCAGCTCAGTTCGTGCCCGCGATCTGACCTCACAATAATGTTGTGTCAAGTGTAGATGGTTTGGACAGTTGATCTCAGCATCACATTCTAATGAATTTGCGATCTGCTCTCTGAGTGAAAAGTTTCAACACTCTTGACTATAATAGATTCTTTCTCTCAGTAATTTGACACATTTGTGTCAAAAATAACTGTCAAATGGAAATGTAGTTTAAACATAGAGGAATATATTCAATATCCTATTTTCGGCTTCAGTGCAACCACTCAGTTTTTGGTGTAAACAAAATGCTGCGTTACCTTTGTGCATTATCTTTTGCAAGAACTGCTTCCATAGGAGTTTCAGAAACTTAACATCATTATTAAATTTTATGGTTATTTCACGTAGGGATGGTACATTTAATCAAAGATCACTTTTTGTTTTTTTTTTTTTTTTTTTTTTTGTAAATTACGTGATCTCTCTATTATGCACAGTGCTCCGCCATGAAAATTTCTAAATTCCTTTGACCAAGGGAATTTATTTACGAGCATATAAATAAGAAGTTTATCCCTCTATGCGCATTATGCAATCTAGAATACAAAGAAGCACAAGTTAAGCTCTAAAATGATTCTATAATATACTTAGTAAAAACTACTTTTTGAGGCAATATTCATCCCATTTTTCGTCAAGTTGCTTAACCCAGCTCAGTAATCTATTACCCTTTTCTTAATTTATACTTAAATACATCATACACATCTATAAATGCAATGTAATTACTTGTATTCAGATTATGCATTTCTTCTCAGTAGATTATCACGTATACAATGTAGATGTAAATGTATTCACTTTGTTGTTCAAAGATTCTGTTACTTCTTGAGATAAGTTTTTTACTTCTCTTGCTGGAAACAAATCATTTCTTTAATTTCGTGGAGCAGAAATTAAGTTGAGAAAACATTGTTGGTAATCGACATTTGCAATACCTTGGATCGGTGCTGCATAAAGTTTCATCACGCTTGGTTTTGTGGCGTTACATTTTCACTACGCCCTTATCGAAATATAATTTATGATCATACGTATTCTGTAACGTGACGTCTACAAATAGGGAATAAGTATGTAGCAGTTTACTTAAAATTTCTTTACACACAGGTTTTATGATAAAGTTTACATAACATTCAACTTTGCTGTCAAACAAATACTTTCCACAGTCAATTGCAAGAAGTGTTAGAATATGTTTTAATTTGAAAAGGTGTCAATAGAATAATGAAAGTACTATTAAGAATCTTAGAAACCAATCAGAGGTATATAGAAAACTTTAAAACTTTATTGTTTTCCACTGAAATCCGATTAACTTAGTAAATTTTTCTGTAAGGCTGATTGCTTTCCAAAGTTTTAATTAATAAAGTTTTTTAAATTAAAAAAGCGGTCAATTGATTCTTAAAGCTTTTATCCTACCAATCAAATACCAAAATAAACACTGACTTTAATCACTAAAAAGGGAATGCTCATTTTTCATACAACTATAAACACGACGCCTGCAGACATGAGAGATGTCGAATTATAATACTCTGAACATGTATTATTAATAATGTTTATTGCAATTAAGCTGGAGAAAGCTTTGGCAATCGGATGTAGCTTGAGCATCTTTCTTGGGTGAAAAAGTGGCCTTTCCTACGAAGAAAATTTTCACAACAGATCAATAATGGGCATGGAAGAAAGATCTCCAAAAATATATGCGAAATTTAGTAACTGGAGTGTATGTAACCCAAGTACATAAAAATAGATTTTTCGGTAGTAAAAACGTGCGGAGAAAGTTTTCTGAATCAGGAAAAAAGTACATCACCCGATAGTACTCGGTGAGAACCATAATTTGATATGCAATATGCCGTATTGGAACCACCTCCACCCCGCCGGGGGCTCTTAGCAATCACTCTTAAAGTTTTCTTCCCCGAATTGTAGCAGGCAATGAGCTGAAACGAACGTTCTCCGATTGGACATATCCCTGTCGAATTAGAATCTAAAGTGCTAAAAATCTAATATCTCAGTTCGAATAAAAAAGAGGTAAATACTAAACAAGTGAATATGGGGATTGCTATAAATAGCTATTTATAGCTCAGGGAATAGGAGTGTGGGTACTCAAACTTCTTCTCAGGACCTCAGAAATTCGATTCTCTAATAGATTTTCTAAAATCTAATACATTTAACTTTGAACCCCCACCCCCCCGCCCCCCCCCCCAGCTTTCCCCCGGTTAATTGAAATTAACATTGTTAATAAAATATTTTCAGAATATCAGAATGCATCGTTTAAGACATCTCGCATGTCTGAAAGTGTCGGGCCCAAAACGGGCATTCGAATTTTGTTGATTGAGTTTTCGCAGGCTGGTAACTGAAGAGAGCATTTACTTCTTGTATAAGTTTTGTTTGTGTCAACTACTTATTTCTACTTATTTTTAATTCAAAAGTCAAGCGCTACGTGCGACAATGTTTAAATATTGAACTTAGCCTCAAAAAGATAGGTCTAAAAAGAACTTCTTCGAGAAGGGCCGTGCTAAAGGAGAAAAAGTTCCTACTTTTACGTTACCGTTGCTAAATGACTAAGATAGATATATACAAACAAATTCAGACGTAGTAAAAAGGTAACGTTCACCTTTCACTTTGCCATTGAAGTGTGAATGGCGCTTAACTCGCATTGCCCTTCTTCCAAGCCAGCCACGAATGCATGCCCTCAAGTTCAGTATAAGGCGAGGCGAGGTCTAAGTATTCTAAGATTTCCCATTATGGGAAGTAGTAAAATAAAATCTGTCTTCCTTCGAGTTAACTAATAAAGGTGACGCTGTCTGACTACCAGCACACCAATACAGTACATGTGCTTAGGAGAATCTGCGTTCCACTGACTGGGTGTACCCAAACCCAATCAAATCAGAGATCTCATAACAATCGACTAGACTGACTGACTGCAATATTCATACTCATACTAATGAAATTAGATGTGGAAGTATTACAGATTATAATGTGTTCAAATGACCTCTGAAGATAACACCAAGGTTAAATATGCTTACTATTCTATAGGTCCGCTGATATTGCAGTACAAGTGCTGCGGGCCCCTGCATTAACAAAATAAATAATAAAAATTATAAAACTGACCGTAGGAATATTTCTCTTCAGAAAAAATGAAATTTATCGAATTCACTTCACATACTGTAGAGAAATAAAAATTAATGTGCAAATTTACAGATACCATAATTCGCTGCTTTTTCAAACTGCTTGTAATAAATTCCCACTCAATTTGCTGTGATTAGTCCCGGCAATGTTTTCAAAAGGAAAGGCTAATCAGAGTCGATTAATCTGTCGCCCTCCTATAATTAGAATTATTCCGCAAGACCGCAATTTTATGAAATTTCTTCAGCAAGCTGTAATTAATACTAAATCCACTGAATCTCTGGGAAGATATCGTTGATCGCTGAAACCCCAATATTATCACTTCATATACTGTAATTATCCTTAATGCTTTTGGTCAGTTTTTCGTAAGCACAGATAGATAAGCGTGGATGAAAAATCTTTCCTCTCACCAGAAGCACATATAAAAGAGGAAAAGGGTGAAACGGGCCGCCATAAGTTGCTTATTAATGGTGAGAGTACAATTTTAAAATTGCGCCTACATTAAGAACTGACGATTTATCGCAGCATCCTGCGGATACATCGATAGCACGTCCAATATTAATAAACTGTGCCCTTTAAATCTGTGTTGTTGGGTTATTATTTTTTTTTTTGCATTTTTTTGGTATTTGAGCTTTAATTGACAGACTGAAGTCCAGATTTGCCTGCTCCGATATCACAATTGAAGTCTGCAACACTACTATCATAAAAGATGCACTCTGAAAATTGATTTCTTACCAATTGGGTCACAGTAACTGAAATATATGATTAGCATCCACATAAAGGCTACTTTACCCCTTTTTGCAATAAAAATATTTAAAGTAGTAAAATAAGGCGTTACCTCCTGATTATAGACCCTCACTATAATTTTCTCTCAGATGTAAGCCATCATAAGTCCCCTGACACTAAACATGTAAGAAAATCTTAACGGGTCGTGTCGTCATATCTTTAGAAATTATTTTCACTAAAAAGGACAAAGTAACAAATTGTTGACACAGAAGGGTGGAGTTGCCATTCTTTGACTCATATGTACAGAATAGCTGGCCATACACGAGAGGAATTTTCAACGAATGAGTGAATCAGTTCCGCAGAACAGTTCCTTCGTGGACCAGTTTCATTGATTCATGTCCGTCATCGGCCATCAAGAGCGTACTTGTTGTAGCAAGAGTTCTGCGGTTTTCTCACTAAACACAAAATAGTAATGAATACTATATTCTAATAATATTTCTATATTCTTTCTTTCTTTCTGATAATTATACTTTTTTTTGTATCTTTCTAATGGACTGTACTTTATTTTCAATAAATTATAATAATAAAGTGAATAAAGTTACATATTTTTATATACTTTTCCTTTAAGACTTTAAATATTATCTCACACGTTTCTGGAATTATGTATTCTAAAGTTTAAGCAGTAATTCCAGCCGAAAATTTTAAATCTTCATATGATCTGCCCGTTGCGAGAATTCTCAGAGTGGCAGTTAAACTTTCTTCGAAAAATATGCATTGTCGCATTATAGTGTCAGTTTTACTCAAATGTGGCTTAAGTAAATCTTAGAAATCTTTTTCACTTAACCACTTTTTCATCCATTTCTATCTTCCTTCTTTTTTTTAAGTGCATTATAAATTAAAACAAAAATGCCTGCAGCCGCTACAGCGATTTATTTCCTACTCTTCCATATCATTTTATATGACTGATCCGGCATGAAAGTCCCCAGATCTTTCAAACAAGCAGGAAAGACCAAGTCCGCAGATCAGATCCGTCAAAAACCAAAGAAAAACATGCAGTTCATTTTACCACGGGCCTGATATATTCAAAAGCGGATATATCCGCGGACTGGGTCTGCTCATCAGATCCGCCACGTTAAGGGGCGACAGAGGACCTGATCCGCGGACCAGATCCAGAGGATTTTGTCCGCGGATCAAATCCGTACAAAATTCCGCTCGTGTATGGCCAGCTAATGTATGTACCGGATCGAAGTATTTTAAAATAAGTTATTCCTTCTTATTATGAACTGATAAAACAAATAATATGAACAATTTTCAATTTTATTATTGTTTAGTACGTATTCTATTTTTCCTTTCTTCTCTGCTTAATAGAGCAAGAGGAGCAATCCACATTATTTTGCTGTAGTTATTAATTATTATGCTATTTTATATTGGCATGTTCAGAAAAAAAACTGCAGAAGTATCCAAAGCCAATTAAACATTTCATATCAAACATTAGCGTCCCATATACTGCCGTTTCTCCTTTTTATAGTTGTTTGATTTAAGTAATCGACTAATCGCATTTAAACTAAAAACTGCTTTGCTCTAAGCCCTGGAGTTTTCTCACTGTAAAAGTACACATTCTACAGCTTTAGTTACAAGAAATTCCTTTCGGAGAAGATTTAGCAAATTCACTCAAACCTGGAAGCTTTTTCAAAAAACTTTATCGTTTAGTCCTACTTAGAAAATGTTTTCCATCCCAGATATATTGAGTTACCCCGTCAAGATGAAATTTTTCGCTTTGCTTGTGTGTGTGAATCTAAAAAACGCATACGATAGTAACAAACGACAGAAATGTATTCTCTACAGCGAGGCAATACAGAGTATATCGCCGTCAGGATGCTAACTCAGATGATTTAATTTAAAAAAATAAGAAACTAGCTCGAGGGAAGGATATACCAGTCTTGTTCATGACGTTAAAAGCTGAGAGAAAATCAAAGTTTTCAAATGGCAATTTCAGTGAAGTCAAAAGCATATTGATATCCTTACATACATGAAAAACCGATATCATACTTTGATTTTTTGTGCTGGTAATACTTCCTTTTGTAAGGTAGGTATTTCAATAAGGAAAGCAACTCCCACTCTCATGCTCTCATGAATTTAAGTCGTTCATTGATTCTATAATCAAGCTAACCTTAGTTTAGGTGGATCCTCCAGACAAATATAATTTCATTTTACTGATTTTTGTTTTTGTTTTATTTAAAACATTTTTCTAAGTACTAGATTCTTACAAATACCAAAAATTTCCATAAGTACATAACTAGATAGACTCTCTCTCCCACTTTCTAGTACAAGTACCGTGGAGGACGATATTCCCTCTATGAAGGGGATAATAATTAATTAAAAACTCCTTCCATAAAATTAATAAAATCGACTGTTCCTGCTGAATTAAAACTGCATAGCTTTCCGTCATTTTAATAAAAATTAGAACGCGAGTAGTTGTTTAGAGTGATATATGATATTCTCTGGAATAGTATATTTTAAAAGAAAACACAGTCAGCATTCCACACATAGTTACTGAGATATTTCTATGCGAAAACTATCACAAAGGAGTAAACTATGTAACACCGTTTTTCAAGACATTGATGATAATTATTACCTTGTTTAGTGAGCATTTAAAATCTGGAAGAATTTATTGAGCGCCTAATTTTGACTTATCAAGAATAAATCATACTTCATTACCTTTAATTACACGAGTTTGCTGAGTTTATAAGTACTGTATAAATGCGTAGTCTCCTTGAAAAGTCATCGACCTCAACAATAGATAGAAATCTATCTACTACTTTCAACATTTACCATCTCATTTAGATATAATCAGAAAGTTTTAAATAGTTTTGTTAAATAGAAAGTTATTGCCGAGGTCCAAACTAGATAAGTTTGTGTTTCCATGCAATAATAAAGAAAAATCAATACAAAAACTGAATAAAAGCTAAGAAGGTATCATAAGGACTTTGATCGAATTTCGTATATACCCATGATACAAAGATGAACAAGGTATGGCCAAATTATCTCTCAATTAATTGCTTGCCTCATTTGGGGACAAATATCACAAATTGTTTCGTCTCAATTTCAATCGCCCTTATCAAAGTGAAAAAGTTTTCTATTTTGCTTTCTCAGTAGCACATAATTACTTTTCCCGAAGTGATTTAAACGAAGAAACTAACGTGTTTTTAACTATTTTAATATATTAAAAACGTATTACAGTCAATATAAAACTCAAAGCAAATTCGATGGGAATGCAAAAAAGTTCCTCTCGAATCGGTTATACTTCGTTATCTTTGTATCCTGTTATATACGTAGGAATCATTCTAAGTATAAATTCAATCGTGAAAAATTTGTTATAGAATAAAAACAATTTATTGTTATTTTCTGAAACTTTAATTTGGACACATTTTTTTAAATCTATAAATCCATCTTTGAAAATAGTATTCACAATCGTATTTTTCAAGATGTCCTCCCGTGTTAAGGAAAACGCAAATATGATTTTTATGTTTGGCTTTAAGAGGTGGTATTCATTCCTTTTCATTGCATATCATTGGCTGCTTTTTTTCTGGATCGCACTCATTATGATTCATCACGCGTTATCAAATACTTCTAGATCCAAAGAGTTGGCATAGTGTATTTTTTTTTGTCAAGAAAAATTAACCGTAATATATTCAAGCCCCTTTTCTTTTTTCATCTAGATAGATTTGTAACAAGTTACGCTGCAATGTCACTCGGGAACCTTCGTCAGTTTTTTCTTCATAGCGTCCACATTTTTCTCAATCGGTAAAATAGAAGGTTGTCATTCTTAAGAATCGTTCTGTACGGAGAAATATTTTGTCCGAGGCCATCAATGTTCAATTAGAAATTTTGTTAAGGTATAGAAGAATATTCAATATAAGTAAGTTGGAACTTCGTCGAAATCCCTACATGATGGCAAAGCTGATTTCTTACTGGTTCGGTGGATTTGCACTGTTTCCAGATAATTTACGTTTTTCTTCCTTATGTTTATCTTGCACTACACTTTCGAAATAACTGTTGTAGTCAGTATCTTATTCTATTCATACCATTTCACACACCCTCTAACCCTGCAAACATTTCGGTTCAAAATCAAATCGAATCCAAAGTACATGAATTCGACTAGGTGAAGTCCAGCTTCGAAATCGAATTCACTTGCGATGTCTTGCGAATTGCAGGAGAGAAAAACGGAACACGACATCGGATCGTATTGGCGACCCGGCAGTGGTTCGCTAGCTCAAATTTCTTTCGAAGATCTTGTATGTGTTGGTCAGTAATGCACCCAGGATTGGGCTTTGGGGGGGACCATAGGTGTCTCAAGTCCTAACAAGTCAGAAAAATAGGGCTCTAAAGTCGCTTCCTGCACCCATCTGAGCACTTAAGGACTGCTATTATAGATTAAAAGGTTTTATTTTATTTTATCGGACTTTGTACAGACCACATTTTATACGTAATTTGTAAATTATGTTCAGAAAACTGACATTCTGGAGGGGGACCGGTCCCGTTTCCCACCCCCCCTCCCTTCTCGGTGCGCCCCTGGTGTTGGTAGTTCGTTTCGGATTCGACGTTTTTTAACAGTACGATCTGGTATCGACCTCTCTTGTAAGGCGTTTTGCAAATACTATGTAAATAGGATAGCGAATAAATAAATAATAAAACTCACTGTAGCAAAACTTCACTTTACACTTCACTCAATAAAATCTCAACTTAGAATGCTTGCGAAGAACAATTTCATGAATAGAAAATATTTGCTTTAACGATTTCCTCGGAAATTGACATAATCCGTAGCGCAACTTTTATATATAGCAAACAAATCGAAGAAATTTCTAGCTATAAGCGATGCATCTATTTCGAATTCTCGGAAATTTCGGCATGATTGAAAATATTGTTTATGATAAAAAAATCGAGAGATTTCGAGGCACAAGCGGTTCATCTATTCGAATTCTCGAATTAGGCCATGATGCCAAAACTTCGTTTAAGTTAAAAAAAAATCGAAGAGATTTCGTGCTACAAGCGTTTTCTCTATTTCGAATTCATTTCACTACGGCGGAATTTCGTTCAATTGTCTGCAGGGAGTCTACCGGCAAATAGGTGAGTGTACGAACTTACATACAAAATATGTTACACATCACGCAAAGCCAATGATATTGCATTGGATGACGATACGCAAAGTACTTATAAGGCCTAAATTATAAAATCCTGTCAAAATTGGAGAAGATGTGAAGAAACAGCAATAGAATGAATAAAAGAAGATAAAGGAGAAGACAAATTGGCGCGCAGTTAAATTAAAATTAAGCATTATTTTTTAGCTTTGAAAACTTAAATTTTTAATTATCGACTAAGAGCTTTATCGAAGCAATGATATGACACGTTTCTGCATTCATATAAGTAAACCATAGCAAATCATAAAGAGAGAAGTCCCTTACTAATTCAGTATCAAATGATTAACCCAATAGGAAATGAATTTAGTACTTAACCTTAATTGTATTCCAAAATGAAACTCCATGTTAAAGTTAACCAGATGGAAAATAAAGCTCTAATTACCAGTTCTAATCATTTTGGAGGTTTACGTAATACACAAAGGAATTTTAAAGCTTCTGCTTCGTTACAAAAATTAATTGTTTGTAGGAGGTACTTTCATCCAGATACATCACATTATGCATATATTTATATTTCGCACTCAAGCAGAATATATGGAAACCTACATTTACGGAGGAAGCTGATTTATATTACACACATGGGTAATCATTTTAATTAAAACATCCTCCGAGAGACTAATCCTGTCTTATGTAAGGATCTCCTCATGTACATAGGTATATGAAATTTTTAACAATTTTCCACATAGTTAATTTTTTATTTCTTTTTGGGAAAGTATTTTTTCGGAAAATATTTATTAAAAATTGTTTAAAAAGGAATATTTAGACTTATTTTGGGAATTAACAACTGCACATTATTCTGTTATGAAAAAAACGCTTACACATCCTTACTCACAGTTTCAACGTGTCCTAATCGCAACATGAATACTTTAAATTTGAGCTTATCATGCAAAATTATTTAATAAATAATCGGATAATTCTCTCGAAATAAACACTATACCTTTTCAGTTTCAAAATGAGAATAATATACCTCAATATGGGAATAGTAAACTTCAAAGTGGATTAGTAAACTTCAACTTAATAGTAAACTTCAACTTAATATAATATAAAACTAGTTTAAACATTCATATTTCAAGAACGCAAGGTAGATCATTAAAAGGAACAAGATGCACTACTATAGCAGCCGGTTCAAAAGGTGCTAATGTTCATGTAATAGGATGCATAAGCACAATTGGATTTATATATAATGAAATAAGATGAGGTTCGTTCAAAAAAAAAACATGAAAAAGCGTGGATGGAAACCTGCCTTCGCCAAGCAATGATTAGACATGGTGAACTAGTTGTTATAGTAAGGAAGTAAGTAGGAAAGTTGAAGAAGTTTTAATGAAGCACGAATTACGTTAAAACAAGATACTGAGACTTGGACCCTATAGTCCAATGTTTAACCCCATTGAAAATGTGTGGTCTGTGGTGAGAGCTTATGTTAAAAGAGAATTATCAAAAAAGTTACCAAGTATTATTTACACCAGAAACGATTTAACCATCAAAGAATATAGAGTAAGAGCCTTAGAAAGCCTCATGGAAGAAGGTTTGCAGACAGTCACACCAACAATATGTGCCAATTGCATCGCAAACATTCAACGAAAAGTTCCTGCTGCTCTTAACTAAGAAAATATGCAATACTAATAAATGGCTTCTAAAATATTTTGTATTAAATTATTTTTTTTAAATTAAAATATTAAATTCTCAAATTCGAGTTTACTATTCTCAAGCTGAAATTTACTATTCTCAAGTTGAAGTTTACTATTCCACTTTGAAGTTTACTATTCCCATATTGGAACTGAAAACGTATAGAATATCTCTAATTTGTAATTTTTTTCATTTTAATCTGTCACAGACAAAATATTGACATTTTATTTGTACATCACAGCTCACTTTGGTTTACTTTCATAGCTCAATTTGTAATTTTTTCTGACACATTAACATTATGGGAATTGTGCTCAGAGAGGAACATGGTGTGCACGTCGCGTCGATAATGATGGTAGAGCGAAATGAATTAGACATAAAATGCGTTTACTTAGAGAGCTGAAATTTCGAACATGGGCTTTAAAAAAAAAAGTAAAATTAAGTTCGAAAATGGCACAAATCGAGTAACACCTTCGTAGGGTTAACATACAAAGATTTCGATGTTTACTACATATTTTGACACTACCTAAGAACGCGTCTATGCAGAGAGCTGAAATTTCGTACATAATATTTTCATAAAAATAGAAAACAAAATTTCAAAAATGGACAAAATCGGGCAACCCCTTCGTGATGTTGCCATATAAAAATTTACTTATACTGTGAAAACGATAAGTTCTATAGGGTTTAGATGTACTGAATTGTTCTTCAGAATATGTAATCCTATAAAATTGGTTATAATCATTTTTTCTGTCTGACGAACCGTATATGCGAAAAACCACATCAGATGGGTGACTATACGAAATGAAATGTTTTCCTATAAATGTGAGTGATCGTGTCATGAAATTTTGCATAAGATTTGCAATTTTTCTCGATATTTTATCATTTATATCGCTGGCCGAGCATTATATATGCCAAATTCGATGTTTTTGACCTAAAAGGTGATTTACAGATTTTTGATTGCATTTTTTCGGAATCTTTGATCGGTTTTTGTTTTAACTCTATGTCTAAAAATCCGCACTTGTAAATATTGGTATATCGTAAATGCCAATTTTTAGAACATACGACAATATTTTCTTGCAAATTGCAATTATTTTTGGCTGAATACTGATTTGTCGTACGTATATAAGCGACAAACATACGTTAAAGCAAAAACAAACAAAAATATTCAATTTTGTTATGTCTTACGTGCATAGGAAAGTAGGAAAAGACAATCAACATACGACAATAAAATTAAAAACAAATTTTAGACTAGGCTTGTCTTACGTGCTTATAATTCTTCTTAGAAAACCAAAAAGTATGAAACATTGGCGACGGTAAATTTTCCTTTGTAGTGACTCCTGCTATTGAGCAAAAATCCTCGACGAAATGCTTAATTCAAGAAATTGACTGCATCCATAATGCTATAGATAGAAACCTTAAAAATCTGGAAATCTATAAGCCGTTACAACTACTTAAAATGTAACGCTTAAATTGATTCAAAGGGAACCATCAGACTTTAAAAGGTACTGTAACAAATCTTCCAATTTGCATTTTTCACAAATACGGTATAGAACATATTCAGCGATGAACCTACAAAAACAAAAAAATAAAAGGGAAGAATCAGTAATAATTGTAAAAAGATATGAGTACTTATCTCATCTTGGCACTGCTCCCACGAAGTCCCTCGTTGAATTCCAGCTCCAGGGCCCACATAAATGAATTCCTGAAATTATTAGAAGAAGAAATGAATTAATTGAATAAGAAATTGAAGTTACAACATAAAAACGTTACAACCAATGCATATCATGCTACATGCCTAGTACAAACGTAAACAAATTACATACAAACAACAATAACACTGTGGTAAACTTCAAGTGGTAATATTATGCTGAATTTCAGTCATCAACACCTGGGAGTTTAACCAATCTATGAAATACTATTACTAGAATAGAAATTCTACTGAAAACTAAGTTCCAGTCGGGCAATTTAGGTAAAATTCGTATAAATTTCACCTGCTGACAACTGCCGCGAACAGAACAAAAATGCAAGAAAACTTGCGAAAATCATATTGCTATGTTGTAACAACGTTATAAAATTACTTTGCTAGAACTCATAAGCAAAATTCAATGTATGTGCGCACCTGAATTATGTGCATAGGCGCACAAATAACAAAGGTAAATATCGCACCTGGTACAGGTTAGGATATTTACAGCCGGGAAAAATCAAAAGATCGAACACACAAACACATAAATTCAACACACAAGCGCTATTACTTGGCACCATTCGACACTTACCTGTAATTAAATCACAAAGGGCCACTAAAAAACACTCGCGAAAACTTTGACGGCGCGAAGAAATTACAATCCGCGGTACTGTCACTTTCATATATTGTCAACATATGACATGGGTGTTTTTTAAAGAGGAATACAGTGGCAGCGCTTAAAAAGTGTGAAAATATCTTCATGAAAAGATATTTAAGATTTTTAGTTTTCTCATATGCATAATGAGAAATAAAGAAATAACAAGGGGAACGATATAAACGAAATTGCGTTCCACACTGAACTTATTCAAAATGGATGCCATATTTTAATCAGCGCCATATTATGGCACAATTTAGAATTTTTATCAGCATTGTTAAATTTGGTTTGCTATCATCCAATAAGGTTTGTGCAAGCTCACATGCAATTAGGTGGAGGATATTTTAATTGTGTTTAGAAAACTTTGAGTACTAATCAAAAATTAAATATAATTCAAAATAAAGGTAAGTATATTTAAAAAGGAAAATTACGGATATTAACAGCTTATTAGCTTTATACCAGCAGCAGACCAAGAGTATTATAGAGCTCTTTTACAAATAAAATAAATACATCGCCATTTTTAACTAATTTCAGCAAATTTAATGCATACGAACTAGATTTAAGTTTATAATTTTTTTTTTGTTTCGTGCTCCATAAGGAATTTGTTTTAGTTATGTTTCCATCATAAATCAATTTCTTCATTTGATCCTAATTTCATATTAGATAGTACCTGGTAATGATTATTATAAAGTACTAACAGTATTACAAATTAAAGTGATTTCACTTAAGCAAAAATAATATAATAAGCTCTGATAAATTTTATGGAATTTTTATACCCTAGCTAGATGATTAAATAATAGGGTATAACAAGTCTGTCATTCCATAACACCCATACATTAAATTAAAATTTATTTTGATTTTTGCATGTCCGTCTGTTCGTTCGCATGATAACAATAACAAATAAATTAAGGTTCGAAAATGGGACAAATCGGGTAACCCTATTCGTTCGTATTGCCATACAAAACTTTGGTGTTTCATTATATATGTATTTGGACACTGCCTGAGAATGCGTCGACGTAGATATCTGAAAGATTTTGCACAGGGTTTTCATTAAAATAGTAAATGAAATTTTAAAAATGAACTGAATTGGGCAACTCCTTCGCAGTGTAGTCATACATAACTTTGATATTCACTTTATTTAACTTTTATGGTCACATAGCATTATTGGTCTTATACCAATTGTATCTTTTTCTCGAGGTAATTTTCATAAAATTATTTAAATCTTTTGTGGTATGAATATACAATTTCAAGCTTTATTCAATATTGCAGTGGCGTACGTGCTCTTAAATATTTTGTCGTATGTAAATGGAGAAAAAATAACCTTTGATAAGTTGGCGTATACGACAAACTCATACTAATTTAAATTAATTATAACTCCTAAATTACTATAGTGGAAAGCCTAATTCAAGCAGTTTCAGTAATCTAATGATTCGGAGTAACAATGGTACAAAAATAACGTAATCCTATTAGGCAGATATTTTTTAATTGATGGTAAAACATTAAAATGTGTTTTCCAGCATTATGAGCAGATGGCGTAAGACAAACCAATATTCGTCCGACGATATTGTGAATTTAAAAATTTCTACATTTGCCCCGCGAAAAATTACCGAAAATTCATCTGAGGAGATCATTGTGAAAATTGCTGTGATCATGAGATATCGAACATCAAGAGGCGATATAGTGTGTATATATGTAATGGTTTAACAGCGAAAGCTACATTCATTAATAGATGTGCATGCAGCCATGCACCCACACTACATATCTATCCAGTTTGATCCCAGGAAATTTGTGTTGGGTATACAAATGGATTTGTGTATAAATTAAATATACCGATATCGACAGGCGATTAATTTTTACCTGCGTCTGTGCTGCATCAGTGAATTCTTATTTTATTTTTTTCAAATACCGGATCGAAAGTGCGCGATTGCTTCCTACTTCTTTATACATGTGTGTGTAGTGGATTTACCTTGCCACCTCTCTTCCACTCCTCGCATATTTTGATTTCGAGCCATTTATATTTTCTCATTGTGCTGTGTTTCCCTCAAATTTTTTACATTTTTATTTTAAATCCTACCCGGTAGTGTGTAAGTTGGTACTGTGTGACTTGGTGGAAAAGCTAAGTAAGTGCAATTTCTTAAAGGGAAAAAAAGAGCATCCAAGGTAGCCCCAAGATTTAACTGGTTACCAACAAGGTACTAAGAGACCGCTTAAGAAAAACCCCTTAGTGGTTGGTATTCGTACAATACTGTGTTATTTTTTAAATTTACCATTTTTTTTCATATTTTTGTTATGAAAAGCTTGCATAAATTAAAATCCTTCATTTCGAATTATTTCTATCGAAATTATTTTATGTTCTTTATTTAATTTTTGTATGTTGTCTTGTGATGTAGTAGATTGAGATATGAGGTGCTGTTGCGGTTAAATGCCCATCTTATTCCAAATACCTTTTTCCTTATGCGTATAGAGTAGTTAGGGGTATGGCTGGGCCTGGCTGCTAAACCAGTGTCAATGTAACGCTTGGCCATATTCTCGATACATACATACAACAACATTATGTCCTTCGTTACATTAACTTTTCTTATAAAGTAATTTACTTTTAGTATTAGTTTAGTCCTTTCCTTACCTCGTCTTGTTCTCTTAAGATTTGGTTTTAATAAAGAAGGAGTTTTGAATAATTGTATCCAGCTTAATATAAAACTGGAGCAAAAACATTAAGTGTCTGATTGCTCCGCATTTAGAAATTTTTCGCGTAGAGACGAATAACAGGTAAACATTTGAATTTGTATCTAGAAACATATAACAACCATCCGACATAGTGCTGAAAAATTAAGAAGCCTAGAACATTTTGATTTCCGGAAGACTCATCTGGTATACGGAAGGGTCTAAAACTGAGATGAGGTCAGTGCCGTGCTAAGCGTTGGGAGTTTTTGAGAAACTGAATAGATCCAATCGAGGGATTCTAGTTTAGATCCCGGAACATCCAGGCTTTGCTGATAACGGAGAAACTGATGAACTTGCTAGATAAGATTCAGCTGAAACCCTGGTCGATCTAGACCCGATGTGCTGGTCGAAACTGGGTGGAGCAAGGGGACAAACGTGCATCAGAGAATATGTGCTGGAGGAGTATCGTAGGAGAAAACCATGCTAAGCGTTTCATGACGCATCCGTTTACTGAAAGTGAAAGGCTGCTTCTAATAGTTATACAGTAGAAAGGATGTGAGAGTCTTAACTGGTCTGATTATCTGCCACTGTCTACTGAGAAAATTACTTTTAACGTGACCTTATATCCCACCTACAGAATTTGTTTGGAGGATGATGAGACTGCGTTACGTTTTTCGACGATATTCAAGCGTAGAATAGGAACATTTAATGAACCACAATGTGACCCTAGTGAGTCGGCGGACCAATCGCTCCACCCGCTCTTAAGGGACTGCCTTCTTTAAGAATAGGAAAGGTTGAGCAAAATGGGCCCTTTCATCGGCTGTAACATCCTCTCACCTTCTTCTTTAGCCAACCAAACAAATCAACACTTATCATTAGCTAGGTTACGATCCCATGTTCTTGTAAATTCTGGAATCTTTCGAGGCCTTTGCTTATCAAATCCTATTTCAGCACGGTTTTTGTTTCAAATTTCTCTATAACTATTTCATTAAAAATTGTTTTAATAAAACTACAGTACCTACTGTGTAATCGACCTGGTCAATTCAGTTTTCTAAGTCCAACTGAATGTACAAATCATAACTTTTTTCAGAGACAATGTAATAATTTTCAAAGTTCTTCATTTTACTATTTACTCATAGAAAACTGAACATGTTTCCCAAATATAAACTTGGTTTTTTTCGAAGATCACCAAGATTATACAAGATGATACTACTACTAAGATAATTTTTGATTGTATTTCAGAAGTATTGCAAGTATATTACGATTGAAATAGAAAAAAGGAAATTATTTGCAAAATAAAAGTGAATGTTGAACGTTACTTACATATAAAAATATTAGCATACGGAAGTCATGTTCACTTTCAGAGCACTCAACTTAGTACCGGCCACTTTCAGAGAACTGAAAGGAAGAATTTAGAAAAGCCAGAATGATGCTTAAGGAATAAAGGGACCTGGACCAAACCCTGGGGCACGAAGGATAGCAAGTTCCAAATTAAGTTTAAGTTGGGTTTTAAAGTGTAGGTTCGATTCCCGTCCGGGAAAAATTTTAAATTAAAGTCTTACAAAGGAAACAAAAATAATTAAATAGAATCTCAAATAATGATTTGAATCAAAAGTATAAATAGGTTGTAAAAAGAATTATTTCAGTAAGTAAAAATCGTAGAAATGAAAGTACAAGTCTAACTTAAATACGAATTTGAAATAAGAATTTGGATTGTTGAAGTAGGAAAAGTAAAAATGGGCAAGAGTAGAACTTAAAAGTATTATTTGTTGTAATCCTTTTCGTTTTACGGTATACGGACATAAGTTTTCTTTGATCCTTGAATGGACTCGTTTAATTCTATCTGGCCTTCTTGCTTAGTAAAAACACCTGAAAAGAAAATCTTACTAATGAAAAGTAATTAATCAAAAATAATTTTACGATGATTACTTGCCTTAGACTTGCCAATAAACTTTAAAATTATACAAACATGAAAATAAAAGACAATTAAGTTAAAATGTCATCAAATTAAAATAAAAAATTGAACTTTGTTATTGAAACAAAAGAAAATTAATTATTGTGGAAGAAAGAAGGAGTTAAAAAGTTATTAAATTAAAATGAAAACAGGCCAAAGCCAAAGAGAACATCAACTCAAAAGATAAAACAGAAAAAAAAGGTCGAGTATTAAACGACTACATTTAAATAAGTAGGCTATCATCTAGTATAAATCTAGTCCAACCCACTTTGAACGAGTGTAGGTGGTCAGGTTGAAGCTAAAAGCCGATCGTGCCATTAAATAAAAAAATAAATAGAAGAAATAAAGGAAAAAAGAAAAGAAAATACCGAATTTTATCAACTAAAGAAGAGTTCCAGAAAGAAGTAAATTCAAAAGGATTAACCCGCACTTTCATCTGATTACAATGAGTGATCAAGAATTAACAATCCAAATAAGACCCTCGTTTTTATATTAAAATAAGTTATTTTGTTTAAACCAAAATTATTAATTAGCTAAGCAAAAGCAATTTTTTCTGTTTTTGATCGGGGGAATGACATATGAAGGAAGGATAACTTTTCAGGAATCTCCGATCAATGAGAAGAAAATTTCGAGCTGAAATAAAATAAAATTTTAATTTCAAACAATCTTTCTAAACAAAAGAAATTACCTTCTTAAAATTATTTTGTGATATGAGGTTATAGCCCATTTTTAACTCATTATTGATATCAACTTATTATTATTACTATTATAATTACAATTATTACTTTATTATAACATTACCGAAATTTATTTTAATTAATTTTAATTTTATTTACAACAACTAAAACATCCAATCAAGAGCATCAGTGAGTAGAACACAATAGCATTCAAAAAGATTAATATTAGCAAAAATTTCAAAGCATTTCCTTCATAATATTCACTTTTATTCAATTCTGAGCATTATTTTGCATTTAGCACTGCAAAATGTAGTCTTTTTCAGAGAAATTTTTTATTTGTTTTTAAAAGTATTTTGAATTTCGATTTCTTTGTTTATTATTATTTTTCATATTTATGAAACTTTTTAACTCAATTAATTAATCGATCCGTAATGAGCAAATTATTCGTTAATCTTTTTAGTGCTGATTATCAATCAAAAACAATACGATGTTTTTTTAATTATTTGTCAAACCAATCTATGTAAGGTTTCGTTCATTGTCTTGTCCACGAACCCTGAAATACAATGAAAGGCTTCACAATACTCATGTATAAGTAAAGCAATAATACAGTTAGAGAAGTTGCTGTAAACGTTCTAATATACCAATAGCTTTGAGGCACTTATCTAACATATCTTCAGGTATTACTTTGTCAAAAATAGATTCACTATGTTTGCTGCGAAGTACGTCACATCAACTTGCGATATTTCTAATAATTAATTTTCTGCTCCAAAACGACTACTTGCATCAAATAAACCCTTTTAGTAATGTACTTACCTTACGTTACTAACCGTCTGCCCTTTTGATTTCTAGCTTCCCTAATCACTAAGAGATGTCGTCAGGAAGTGTTTATGTTAAGTTTCCAAGCAGAGTTAATACAAGAAAGACATAATTTCCTCGTTTCGAATCACGGTTTTTCTGTGCGTTGCTTAGTTGTAACGGTTTATTTGTAATCTCAGAGTTCTTGTAAGTTACAACGAGTGATGCAAAAGTATGACCCGGCCGGAAAGATACGAAAAGTTGGCGGAAGAATGCGTCATCGAGACGACCGTTAAATAGATTTCAGGCGGACAGCGATTCAAAAGTAGTCGGTACTTTACTTCTGCTAAGAAATTAAAAGTTTGTGATGAAGATTTTGACGTTAATTACGACTTTGGCCATAGAATAATAATTTTTTGACTGTCTTCTCTCTCAAAATAGTAATCGCTTGCCCGAAATGCCCAGAAGTTGCCATTCCAAGTAGTAAATTCATATAAAATGCATATGAAATTAATCGTCCAATCATACTAGCAATGCGACTACTAGGAACAGGGCTACATGGAATAATAAAGTTTTGTGCATTTATGGAACTATACGCAGAAACTCCCTTCATATTAACCTCCAAGTCTATTCTTTTAAACATGTATGAATGATTAGGTAGATCTTTATCCTTAAAATTGCAAAATGACGGCGAGCCTCATTGAATAGGACTTCTATTCCAAGAACGGAAAGAATCCATTACCTTGATTTTACACTTCAATAATACCTTATACGTTGTGTTAAAGAGTATACATACCAAGTCATTAATTATGAATCACTGAACACTAATTGGAATTATATTAAAATACAAGATAAGTTCATTCAACTGATTTTATTAAACACTCTGTCTGTTAGGTTATATGTGCTTATACCATAGGCAGGTGAAGCCCTGAAAGATAATTTACATACATCAAAGTAATTGGAAGCTTTCCGACTTACGAAAATCCAATCTCAGTAACAAGAAATTTTCACCTCCAGTATTGTGCTATAACTTTCCAGGGGTACCTTACATGTGTATAAAAATGAGTACAATATCTATCGAACATGAAATTAACAAATAATCAAAAACAGAAAAACAAACTGAAATATAAATTTTCTTTCAAACACATGTGTTGTGTTCGTTGTGCTTTGCCTTGACATTGCCTGGGTCTATAAATCTGTGGTATTACCTTGTGGTCATGTACTCAGTTAATTAGTTTACTATCTGGGTACGTGTTAAATGAAACGTAATCGGAATATTATGGTGACTGTAACCTCTCCACAGGAATGTTTCTTGTTGAGTCAAAAAAGTCAATATTTTCTGATCACAAGAATGCACTCAACCTGCTTATTGACAACTTCATGAATATTGAACTGAGTCCCTTTAAACATTAGTAAATAATTTAAAAGTTTAAGAATTATGATATGATGTTATGCCATTATTACTTTCTTCATTCTTGGTTGTATTTTTGTTGGGATGTGGAATCGCAATAGAAATGTACAAAACATTCCAAATGAAAACGGTGTAGGTTTCCATACCTAAGGATTATATTTAGCTTATTTTTGCTCAGCCTTTATAACCTAGTCACCAAAAATTTTAAAACTTCTTTATTGGGACTAGGGTTTCTGGGCTGTTTTTAACAGCAACAGTAAAACAGCTGTTTTTTTTCAAAAAAATGAAAAACAGCAAACAGCTGTTTTTGAAATGCTGTTTTTACTGTTCTTCATTTATTTAAATTTTAAGAATCCAAGCAGGCGTGGATTCTTCGAAAAGATTTATATTATATTCATGGTTTGAAAGCAATAGCAGACAGCAAGCACAGAACATAAAATCATGCTTATACTTGCTATACCTACTACCAGAAAAATTAATTTTGGAACTTCTATGCTTGCTGCTGCTATTTGAAATTTAACTGCTGGGCATACTGTGCTACTGAAAATTCATTTTGCCATTGCTGTTGCTACAGCATGATGTGGAAATCAGTGATATCACTGTCGATTGCTGTAATACAACGAAATATAAAATCAACGATGCCTCGGTCTGATATAGCGAAGGCTTCAATTTTTTCCTAGAAATTTACTGGAAATTTTTTCTGTAGAAATTTTATGATTTTTGGAAGCCGACAAGGACACAAGTCGGCCACCAACGTGAATAAATATTCTGCCGAAACATTTTGTGTAAATTTCAAAGAAGAAATGAATACGCATTTACGCGGCTACGTTCGTAAGAATTGTTAGCGGCCCAAGCACCCGTTGTCAGCTTCATAAGAATTTACTGGTACTTTCAAATTTCGAGTTTCGTTGTATGACAGGAATCGACAATGCTATCACTGCTTTCCACAGCATGCTGCAGCAACAGCAATGACAAAATGAATTTGCAATAGCACAGTATGGCCAGCAGTGAAAATTCAAATAGAAGCAGCAAGTTCCGAAATTAATTTTTGAGGTAGTATTACAAGTATAGCTATAGCGCGAGCACATGGAAATTTGCTGGTGCTTTTAAACCCTGATTATGTTATCATCGTAAATCACGAACTTTATACAACAACAACTTCTACACAAAAAACGAAAAGAATTAAACTTTAATTCAAATAAAAGATTGAACTTTTTTGTTTAAAAAATTATGCTTGAAAATTCAAACGAATTCACTGTTGGTAAAATAATTATTTGGTTATTTTTTAACATTTCCATTTTTTTAATAACGTTTATAATCTTAGAAATGTCAGTCTGGGATTATGCAACAAAACGGAAAAATTCAACTACGAAGCATTTAGAAGGACAATGTCAGAATTGCAACAAAATTATCAAGTGTTCAGGAAACTCTACGACTACCTTGAAAAATCATTTGAAAAGCCATGGAGTTTCTTTTCAAAGGGCAACTGAATCGACCACATCAAATTATGAGAATTGCAGTGAGAAAAGTCGAAAAACTATTATTGATTTCCTAGAGCGAAAGACTCTTAAAGAGATTATCTCTGATTTGGCTACTGATGGCATTTCGATTCGAGCAATTACCAGAAATAAATACATTCGCCAGTCAATAGCTCGAGATGGATTTAAACTGCCCGCGAAAGAAAGCGACGTAATGAAACTGTTGCACGAAGATTTTGATGATAAGCAGAAAAAAATGATGAACACAATTAAATTGAAAGTTGCAAATGGAGAGAAGTTTAGCATGACTGTCGATGAGTTTACTACGTTAAGAGGACGAAGATATTTCGGAGTGAACCTACATGACAAAACTGAAAATATCACGTATAAAACAGGATTAATTCGAATTTTCGGTTCATGTAGTGCTCTCGATATGGTTGAAATACTGAATCAACATATAAGTCTTTTTGGAATATCGATTTGGTTGCGTCTACATAGGATGGAGCTTCAGTTAACAAAAAGTATATTCGACATATCGATGCCATTGGTCAATTTTGCCTTAATCATGGCATACATCTTGGAGTGTGTGACACTCTTTATAAGAAAAGACCTGATACGGAAGGCTTGTGCGACACCTGTGATAATGATCATGACGAAAATGATTCCTTTGATGAAGGCACCGATATCGAAATGATCAATAGTGAGAATGAAGATAACATCGACTTTGACTACCATGATTTACTTAAGAACTCTCGCAAGCTCATCAAATACATTAAACTATCAGCTGTTCGTAATCATGTTTTTCAATCAAAAGTCAAGGCACTTTTTGGACGAGAAATTGAGCTTCATCTGGATGTCAAAACTCGCTGGAACTCAATCCCAACAATGCTCGAGCCATTGATAAAGACAGAAAGTGCAATTCGAGAGACCTTATTGGAATTTAAGGCAGATTTAGATTTAGTTGATAATGTAGATTTCGATTACTTAAAAGATTTACTAGAGGCTATGAAGCCTGTAAAACTAGCTGTTGAGAATCTTAGCAGAGAAGATTCAACACTGATGAGCGCTGACACAATATTAAAATTTATGTTTGAGAAACTCTCTTTAATTAAAAGTGAAATAAGCCAGAAGTTGATGGATAACTTGAAGATTCGAATTGATGAACGTTGGAATGTAGATGTTATGGATTTATTGCGCAGCCTTAAGAACTCTACGATCACACCATCAAGAGCTACAATAAATTTTGCAGGCATGTTGGCATCTCGACTTTTTGGTGTAAATGATGTGGAAATAATTGAAACAACTGCCGATAATTCCACAACTTGTGGAACTTTAACTCTACAAGAAGAACTTAATGTATTGCTTCAGAAAAATGAATCACCAGCAATAGCTCCTGGTCAAGACAATTTCAAGTGGTTAAAGGCTGAATTTACTCTCTTCAAAAATACAGGCCAACGTACAGAAAATCTTCAGAAGCTTTTTGATGCAATATTAACAATTAAGCCAACATCTACGGACGTGGAAAGAGTATTTTCAGTGTGTGCTAACTTCTGTACAAAAATAAGATCACGCCTTTCTGATAAGTCATTATCAGCACTTGTATTTTTGAAGTATTATTATAAAAAATAAAATTTATATTAAAATTTAAAGTATTCAATAAAATCGTGCTTATTAATGGAAAAATTTAACTTGAACTTTTATTACACATGAAAAAACAGTAAAACAGCTGTTAACAGCTGTTTTTTCAAAATTCTAAAACATCAAACAGCTGTTTTTTAAAAACTACTGTTTTTCAGAAACCCTAATTGGGACTCCTTGAAGGTATCCCTTTCAAACGATACCCCCCACCAAGGTAGAAGAACAATTATTTTTTTGCTTCCAACCCTCCCACAAATTAAAAAAAAACTCCTACGTAACATCGATTACAAACGTCCAAGGGGCGCACCAGCGTTCTCATAATGGTACGATTACTGGGGTGGGGTGGGAGGGATAGCCAGCAAGCTACTAATGCATCTCCGTATGAGTCAATCCGAAGTGCCACGAAAAGCTATCAAAACCACAGAGAGAAATTTGTGTGTATTCCAAGGGCCGGATTATGTAACACGGAGAATTCAGGAATTTGGGTGATGAGAATCTCGTTTTCTTCGAATTCCTAGTTTCCTAATTCTCCATTCCTAATTCACTGACATGGTTGGACAATAAAGGAAAACGTAAGAAGTGTGAAAAAGTGCGAATTTCCTGGGAAGATTAAGCGTATCACTTTCTGTTGCAGAGGGTTGGACTTGTTTTCATATTTGAGGCACATCTGCCTATTACCTTCCACTGTCGAAATAAATTGAAATTTCTCTTTTGTAGGGGTTGTTTTTGAGGGATGTAGGAGGGTAGGTTTTCTCGAGTTTTCCCGGTATAGCGGGAGAATGGAGAGAAGAATGAGAAAGTATGTGGTATAAGAAAAAAATGGGAGCTCGGGGCAAATAACATAGGTGGAGGAAATAAGGCGGGCAGGATGCGGGGATAGAAATGGAAGCGGATTAACGGAAATAAAAAAAAAACCGTTTACCCTAGTAAACACAATTCCGATGTCCTCAGATTTTCCAAACTATACTACAAAAATATTGAACGGAGTTCCCATTTTTATCCAAAAAATTCTAACACAGAAGGATGCCTTTACGAGTTCCGAAGTTTTATCCTGCTCTGTTTTACCATTCCTAGGAAAATCTAGCGAATTTCCATAGAAATTTTATATCAGAAAAGAATTGGAAGAGCAGTGGAAAATTTTGAAAAATATTTAAAACTGTTCTTTGATTGGTCCATTACTTTTCTGAGGAATTCCGTATATGATAACATATGCAGAAAGTGAGAAAATACTGCAAAAAAAAAGTAGACATTAAAATCCTTACTTTGTCCAAAGAAATCTCCATACTCTTACCTTGATTGGAATACCAACGGACAACTACCGGACAAAATTTTTGGTAAATTTACCGTTCTTTTTATTTTATCAACATTTTCCTTATAATTTGTTAGAAAAAGTGTGACTTAACTGTGGAACTGAAAAATTTGCTATGCTATGGATATTGCTCAGAATAAATCTGCACTATTTCCAGGCGTTATCCAATGAAATTCCAATGTTTTATTGTTTCTAGGAAAAAGCGTTTAGTTTTGCTATGGATCTGAATGGTGTCGTTAAATCACATGCATTTAGTGCTGCGTTCTTGTGAATGAAGTGAATTGAGATCTAATTTGGCAAATAGATAAAAGCAATATAGTGATAAAATTGTAACTAAAAGCTCACCTTTTCCTATCAAATATATTAAATAGTGACATGTCGCGTTATTTGCTATTTGTCGTGTGTGTGGTTAAATTAATATTTATGCAATTATTTTGTTGAATGCACAAAGAGTAAAAGAAATTTTCTTTTTTCATACATGATATAAATGTAGTTTAATTATATTTTTATTTTGTCCACAGAAATGTCCGTTACTCTTTCCTTGTTTAAAAAAATAGCGGACAAATATTGGGCAAAGTTCTGTTAGAAGCTACTATTGTCATTATTGATTAGTTAAATACTCGTAATTATAATGTTGTGCACCAAATGAATTAGAAGAAAATAAAATCGAGAACAATATTCTTTTTATCATTAAATAACCCTAGTAAAGTAGCATTTTCTATTTACTTTAAGAACTTTGCGTGGAAAGAATTGGAGTACAACAACGGATAGATGCGCAAGATATATTTCGCAAAACCCTATGTAGATTAAAAGACTCCGTAACGAAAGAAGTGAACAGAAGGGAATAAAGTAAGATTATAAATTTAGTTATTTTATTACTTTTAAGACTAATAACTTTTTCGTTCACAAAGAAACTGGAGGAAAAGCACGCAGCTCTGAATAAATTTAAGATTTTTCTGTCTTACTTTTTATAATTGAATTGTTGTTTTTGTTTTGTTTGAATGAGTTTCTTATAAATATAAATAAATTTTATTTTGTTAACAATAATATATTTAAATTACTTTTTATTTATTGTAGTAGGAAGAAATTCTGAAGATTCCGATTTCTGAAGAATTTCTGTGGAATAAGTCTGTAGAATATCCAAACAAACTCTCCATAGAATATCCGCTAACTATCTAAAGACATTGTCCACATTATTTCTGAATAAATTCCTTGTAATAGTAACGGCATACTTTCCTCGGACAGCGTAACTTTTGTCCCGTTACAATCTCATAAAATTCTTTTGACATTATTGGGAATGTGGTAAAGTTTGTTTTGATCGTTTTAACGTTTCCTACTACATCACTAGAGCGCTTTTTGTATTGTTCTTCTTGAATACTACAGAGCAGGGCTGTAAATGAGCGGACTCATTTGTCATATCAACTCATCGTACTTAATCTTGAGCTAACTCACTACTTGAGCGGCTTGAGTAGACCCAAATCTTGTCGGCCTCACTACATGAGCGGACTCACTACTTGAGTGGACTCATCATTTAAGTTGAGCAGGTTAACTAACGGAAAATCTGATTTAATTAAAATTGAAACTGAAATTTCAATCAAATAAGAAAAGCTCAAAAATAGAATTCATTATATTATATTAATTTTGCTAATTTTTTCAGCAAACATTTTTTCTACGCTACACACACGTTTTTCGGTGAAAAAAAGTCTTTCTACCGAATACTACACAGCACTGCCTAGTAGTGCTTCGATAGAAAGATTATTTAGCATAGGAAAACTAAGCTTAACTCCTAATAGATGTCGTCTAAATGAAGAAAATTTTGAAATGGAAGTGATGCTACATATCAATCGAAAAAATATAAAGTAAGACGCTGATTCTATGGAAAATTGTAAGTACAATTTACTTGAATTGAGTTATAATATTTTCGAGTATGGTATTTTCTTTACCTACAGGTTTTACAAGTTGTTGAATTTGTACATTATATTGAGAGCAATTAAATTCTCCTTATGGTATTCAAAACGTGATTTGAGTCCGCTCAACTGGAATGATGAATCCACCAAACAGTGAGTCCGTTGAACACTTGAGTTCGCTCGAGTCCACTTAAGCAGAGGGTCCGCTCAAGATTGAGGCTCAAAATTAGAGCGATGAACCACCGCTCAACTGTTGTGCAGACTTAGTGATTGAGGGGACCAACTTCTTGAGTTGAGCGGTGAGTTGAGTCAAAATTTGAGGCCTTTACATCCCTGCTATAGAGCATCATTTGTCTGATCATTTATTGCAGAACTAAATTTTATAATTAAGCTCACTCCGGCATAGGTATTTATTTTATTATATTTATTAAAATTTGGAGCAAAAATAGTGCCATAAATGGAATTCATTATACTTCGGATTGACTCATACGGAGATGCATTAGTAGCTCGCTGGCTATCCCCTCCCACCCCGCCCCAGTAATCTTACCTAGTTTTTAGGGTTCCGTAAAATAAAAGGAAAAAATTTGAACCATTATAAGAACGCTGGTGCGCCCCTTGGACGTTTGTAATCGATGTTACGTAGGAGTTTTTGGTTTAATTTTTGGGAGGGTTCGGAGCAAACAAATAATTGTTCTTCTACCTTGTGGGGGTATCGTTTGAAAGGGATACCCTCAAGGAATCCCAATAAAAAATTCGAATTTTCCACTGCTCTTCCAATTCTTTTCTGATATAAAATTTCTATGGAAATTCGCTAGATTTTCCTAGGAATGGTAAAATAGAGCAGGATAAACTTCGGAAGTCGTAAAGGCATCCTTCTGTGTTAGAGTTTTTTGGATAAAAATGGGAACTCCGTTCAATATTTTTGTAGTATAGTTTGGAAAATGTGAGGACATCCGAATTGTGTTTACTAGGGTGAACGGCTTTTTTTTTTTATTTCCGTTAATCCGCTTCCATTTCTATCCCCGCATCCTGCCCGCCTTATTTCCTCCACCTATGTTATTTGCCCCGAGCTCCCATTTTTTTCTTATACCACATACTTTCTCATTCTTCT
The DNA here is from genome assembly GCA_963924295.1 of Dioctria rufipes. Taxonomy (NCBI): domain Eukaryota; kingdom Metazoa; phylum Arthropoda; class Insecta; order Diptera; family Asilidae; genus Dioctria; species Dioctria rufipes. The sequence continues at coordinate 154,473 of CAWUPM010000496.1, forward strand.
CTCCATTCTCCCGCTATACCGGGAAAACTCGAGAAAACCTACCCTCCTACATCCCTCAAAAACAACCCCTACAAAGAGAAATTTCAATTATTTCGACAGTGGAAGGTAATAGGCAGATGTGCCTCAAATATGAAAACAAGTCCAACCCTCTTGCAACAAAAAGTGATACCCTTAATCTTCCCAGGAAATTCGCACTTTTTCACACTTCTTACGTTTTCCTTTATTGTCCAACCATGTCAGTGAATTAGGAATGGAGAATTAGGAAACTAGGAATTCGAAGAAAACGAGAATCTCATCACCCAAATTCCTGAATTCTCCGTGTTACATAATCCGGCCCTTGGAATACACACAAATTTCTCTCTGTGGTTTTGATACCTTTTCGTGTCACGGATTAGAGCGGCCCATGCGCCCGTTGTAAATTTCTAGGAAAAACTGGAGGGCGTCCCCTAATTCAGGTTGAGGCATCGTTGTTTTCATATTGGAGCAAAGCACCCGTATCCATTGCATATGCATAAAGCCTATCCTACCAATCCATTCAATCCATTCATTACAACAATATCTACAATTTACTCAAGTGAAAACAGAAAGCTTTAGTTTACAAAAAAAAATGAGGAAGAGAAAAAATGAAAATGTTTAGTCTGTTTATTTCGGAGCTTCGCTAAAGTTACCCAAGCCAAGGCTTGTAAGTTAGTCTTGCGGGTAATATGAACTGAGTGGTATCGCATTTGACTATGAATCTTGCTGATTTGAGATCTTGGCTTCCGTAGTATAAAATAAAGTACTCAATATATACTTTTAGAACATACACATTTCAGTATTGTTGGTTAGTTTTAATTCATCCTCATTTAAAAATGAAAATATTGAATAATGGGTTATGAAATATATTCTTCGGTCGTTGCTTTCTACTGCATATGCTTGCACAATTCTTACATCTCAAACAGAACGATTATGTCGTGAAATGTACATTAAAACTTTTTGAACATAGTACTAAAAATTAATTTAAGTTCAAGTATTTCTGGATTATTTATATACATATATTGTTACGTGCAATAGAAAAAGGACAAGCCACATCTACATACTTCGCGTGAAATAACTAATTAAACAGGCATAAAACAAATTTTGGTGTATCGTATCAGAGAAAAGGACAGGTAACATCAGTAAACTATGGACATAAATAACTTTAGATTCGCAAAAACGATGTTTCGAGAATGGAATAATCGGAAGGTTCTAAGACAATTTGTACATTATAAATACGATGCTTGTCGCCGCCAGCAGGCGAGTCTTATCTCAGGCAGTGAAGTTAAGTAGTAAACTCTTTGGATTAAGATAATTGGAAGTACAGTACTAGCAATAATTGAAGAAGAGTGGTTTGTGATTGTTTGTGAATTAGTAAAAGTAAACAATATAGTTAAGTAAAAGAATACATCTGAAATCTTGTGTTTTGAATAACGAATTAAGGTCACGTTCGTAACAATATATTACATATAGCTGCAAAATTGATTGATAAAGTGCGAAGGCGCGAAATAATCTACGACTTGCAAGATAAGGAGTCCAGACAAGATGATAAGAATGGCTTGATTTGGATGGATATTGCGAGGGGCTTAGTAACAAATGCTATAGTTGTGACATTTTCAAAGTTAAAATCAAGTTAGTTTCTGTATTTTTAGTTGATAATTGCAGGAAAGTATAGAGAAATCTCTGCGATTCCTATTCTCCGGTTTTATTTTATAATCGCCCTTCGCCGCCGTCCGTTGATATTGTGTTTCCAGTTTGTATGCTGGCTATTTTGACAGCTGATTCCTGTCGGTCGCTATAATCGTCGCAATTGTGTTTAGGCCTTTAAGGCTTACACACGTGCTGAATCAACACTACGGGAAATGATTAACATCAGCACAGTAGGGACAGAAAATTTAAGCTGTATAGTTTTTTTATCTCAACAATTTTCCACCGGCATGACTTTTGCCCACATTACATTCTAGGTAGGGTAGATTATGCCAAATATCGTTGGTACAATCCAGTGGAGAGGCCTCAAATGGTTCAAGGTGTACACTGAACACCCAACCTCTAAACATATATATGAAAGTAAAATAAAAATAATAAAAATTCATTCCATCTAAATTTTTTCTAGTTCCCCAGCCCTCATATTATGCCTTTATATTCCCATACACAATGCTCACTTTTAAACTGAACACGAGTTAGAATACAAATATGCGAGAATGGAGGAACAGAAATATTCATGCTGACTTGCAGTTCCCCCGCCCTCATGCCTTTGCCAAAGATTACCTAATAAGAAGATAGGACACAGCCGAACAAAATTGGAAATTTTCCTTGTTTTCTAGAAAGAAAAAAATAATGTCATATACTTTTGCCTTTTTTATGGGGGAAAATAACTCGGCTATACACAATTGTAGTGCGACTGAAACAACGAGTTAAAACAAAAACTTAGCGAACGTAGGATGACCCGAATTATAAAATCTTCTTGAAAACCTCTAAAATCCTTTCAAAGTATTTATAATAATGTACAATAGGCCACACTACCTCATTTTTTTAAGAAAATTTAAATTTAGCTTTGGACAAGGTGCTGCAAGAAGAAGTAAAATTTCTGTCAAAAAAATTCTCATTTTTCCCACAATTATGAGAGAATCAAGCATGAGTTACACTCATTTAATCTCTTCAGAGCAAAACGAAATTAAACAGAAGCACATGCGTTCAAATATCATAAGATTACAGCAACAACTTTGGGACATAACATACGATTACAACAACAGCTTTGCAACAAACTCTTTCAATACTTCAGAAAAACCTGTTATTGCAAAATCTCAAGGAATATTTTATGAGAGTAAATCTGAAAACGCCACCCCTTCTCATGTTCGTTCATGTACTCTGCGCTTTCACATTATTTGTAGTCATTCATAAAAGTTTTAAAGAGAGCTTGATTTTTTGTTATTGTTTTTTTTTTGCTCACTTTCCCTTTATCGCCGTGTACATTTTATACGTAAAACAATCGAAAAATTCTTCTGTGTTCTAAGTTGGCATTAAGTTTACCTTTACATTGCTTATGACAGGTGTGCACAAATCAATCTCAGCACTAAGGAAAATAGAAATTTTCGAGAATTCTTCATTTTGACTAACTTTCATGCCTTTGCATTGCTTATAATGGGACAGAAATATTCATTCTGACTAAATTCGTAAGTTCCCCAGCAGTCATGCCTTTTCATTGGTTACAGTATTACCGCCGGTATACCGTATATATACAAACAATTTATGACTATCCCGCACCATAGATTCGATATTTTGTGTGTATGACGTCATCGAATCCTTATAAGAAAAAAATGAAGTTTCAATTTATTCATAAATTTATTCTACTGGATCCATTTAAAATGTTGAAACAAGTATCATTTTACTTTCTTAACGTAAAGGTAAATTGAATTTGTCAGTTCAAATCTCCAAAATCAGGTCGGAATTAAAATGATGATACATTGTAAATTTATCTTCTCTCTAGAAAGTTACCATTCCCAATAACTAATTTCACTATGGAAATAATAGAAGTACCTCAAATAATCAATTATGAGTGCAAATTATAAGTATTTCTATCTTATTTTGCATGTTTTATCGATAAAATTTTCGTTGCAACTTTTTTTTTTTTAATAATGACTTGAAACATCCATATACCTATTAGTATAAACATTATTTCACACAGTTTCGAAGCCAGCTGTGATTATATTTTAATTTTGTCGAAATGGTTACCGGTGTTAGACGGTGGTTAATCACATTGTAGTGCTTTTCCATGAAAATATAATAATATTATTGCAAAAGTATTTACAAACACGTTCGGCAAATGTTCGATGCAATTTTAATAAATGAAGATGGTTCAGTAGTAAATGAGAACAGCTGAAATCTATCTGCTTTAAAAGTCAACTATGTATATAATGAATTGCAATTGGTTTACTGCCTATTTATACTTTATGCGTTTCTTTGTTTCAATTAAAAACAGCTGATAAGAGTATATTTGATGTAGGGACAGCTTATGAGAATATCATTTGCAAAGGAAACGATAAAAAACAGAAAAAGAATGAAAATATCTCCAATAGCAAGTTTTGATAGAATTCATAAAATTACGTACCCATAATTTTTGATACTTAATTGTCTAAGCTTATGGCAACACTGAGATTCAATATTCAAGAAATTAAGGCGAAACTATTAAAGATAATAAAAAAAAAAAGACGTGAGCAACTATTGTTGCTATTGTTGGGCAGCTTATTCCTTACAGGTAGGTTAGGTGAGGTTAGGTAAGAGGGGTTCCTCATTACAACTAGCCTGCATCACTTAGACCTCTAGTGGGTCCATTATGCCCCTAGGCCTCATGGAATAACCTTTTCAAGCCACATCAAATCAATCCTGCTTTCCTTGGGGAACTCAAGCTATATCCAAAACTCTTTACGTAGGTCTCTTCTGTTTCTCTCAGAAAACTCAGGGCACATCAAAATTCCTTGTTTTGCAGTTCTCAAGACTTCAAAGGAAGTAGCTACCCAGTAGCCTACTCCTGCTTGCCTCTTAATACGGCAGGTATCCCTGTTGGTCCATCGGAGGCTTGCCTTTTAATAGGCGCCCCTGATGACTTCCTCTTTTATTGCTCCGATTGGATCCTCACAAAAGCTGCTACTGCTTATAGGTAACGATGTGAATTATTTAGAATGCTTATTGAGGAGAAATTTTTCTATTGAATTTTCCGGGGAATTTCCAGTTATTAAAAAGTTGAACTGAATGTATATTTCATTCGCATGTATTTCATGTGGACTTTTGGTCATAGTATTTGTCTGTGTGATTTTAATATACATAATATAGATTATATGCCTTAATTCGCTCAGAAAATTTTATTATGGATTTAGGCTACGTTTTCGGACTTTATTAAAAACGCGTTTTTCAAGGCGCATAACTGATCAAAAAACGTCAATAATTAAAAACGGGCGACCTAAACCCGATATGAAAGGTTTAACATCAGAGCTCAAACTGGGGAAGACGGTAGTTATTCGTCGCTTCTCTGTATCAATTTATGATAAAAGTGAATGTGTTTTCAGGTTGTGAACAACTTACAAAACTCTTCGTTGGCCTTGTTTGCTTTAACCTCAGATAAAAATAAATCGGTTTAGTCACAAGGGGGTAATTCTAATTTAAATCATTTGAGTGCTAGTGTAACGCAACATGAAAAGTGCTTGGCACATATGAATTGCATCCTATCTATTAAAACATTTGGTCAAATTCGAATTGATGTAATATTGGATCAGCAAAAGAAAATTTCTATAAATCGTGACAACGAGGACGCGGCCAAATATAGAAAAATATAAAAAGGTCTCATCGACCCTGTTTGTTTTCTTGGCATTCAGGAGCTATCCTTTCGGGCCATGATCAGTCAATGCAATCTGTAAATCCATATACCATGAGACTCTGTGGTTCCCTATTTAAGGCAATCACCCTTCGATATTCAAAATGACTAGATTTTACCAATAAATCAAGTAATATTGGATCGTATTAGAAGTGAAATTAAGAGGTCCTCGTGTGTGACAGTTTTATTAGATCTAGATTGGACATCTGATGTATCTAGTCAGTCGCAAATGTCCGCTATTATTCGATTAGTGAATGAAGATGGGCATTTACAGGAAATTTTATTTTTCGCAGATTTTAGCAAGGATAGATCTGCTAATGAAATTTCAAACCATGTTCTTAATTTGGCTTCTTGAAATTGTTTTAACTTCGGGAACAAATTAGTCATGCGGGAATTTGATGGGGCTGCTGTAATGGCAGGATATAAGCTAAGGTAAGGGAAGCATTTTTTGCACATACTGCAAAGAGGACTCGGGCTTTATATGAACATGTTTGAATAAAGTTTCCACAACTTTTTCTAACACGTTGGTCGTGAAATTCCAGAATTTTGAACACTATTTATCCAGTTCAGAGAAGACATTATCGAGTTTTTAAGAAAATAATATCCAAACCAGAAAAATGGGACAAGGACACCATTTTATCTTCTGAAGGGTTTCTGCATGTTTTAAATAAATTTGGTAATCAGTTTCTTCTCATTACTTTTGCAAAAATATTAGCTTTCACTGATATTTTATTTAACATCCTGCGGAGTAAAGTCATAGCGATATGTTACTGCAACGAAAAAATTCATGAAACAGTGTCACATATTTGTAGTAATTTTTCAATGGTTTTTGACGAAACCGTACCACTAGTTGGTCCACTTCAACAACGACGCTTAAAAAATGCAGATGAACCAAATGCACATTACAAAAAAAAAAATTTTTTTGAGATAATAGACACCGTTTCTACTCAAATGGATATTAGATTTAAAATTTTTAAGGAGCTTGTGTTTATTGAATTGCTAAATAACAAGAAATTTGTAAGTTATTCACAAAGTTTCCATCCAATACATTTAATTATATAATGAGTGAATTGTTATCTATAATTCTAATGCTTTCAGAAATTTGTCAGTCAGCAAAATTTTAAAACATATTACGTAAAATGAGCTTGGATCAAGTTTTTCTGAAGTCTATAAGTTCGCTTGCGTAATATTAACAATTCCTGCTAGCACAACTAGTACTGCAAGATCAATTTCGGAAATTTACGGAACTCTATGGGAAAAGAAAAACGGTCGACTTAGTACATATTTCAGTTAAAAAGATCTTATCAAAGAATTAAAGCAAAAACAAAAGTTTCACGAGGAAGTCATAAACGACAAAAGTAAGAAAAGTAGGCGTATGGATTTCATTTATAAATGAATCATGTTTACAGTAATGTATGAAATGTTTACAAAAGTTTCTTTAACCATTGTAGAAAAGAACATAAACTTCGTCCTTTCATTTTCATATATTACTACTTCCTTCATTTAAAATTCTTCCCTCTTAAGAAATTCGACCAAGGCATATTTCGTTGTGTTTTAAAAATAGGAGTGTACTACAGTTTGGTGTTATTTTTAGTTTTTGTTGGACCGAACTTATTTATTAATTTCTCAATATTGTTCGATCCTGAACGCCCGGCTCAAATAATCACGCCTCGCCACTGGTACAATCCCTATACGGCTGGCACTGTGTAGTGCTGCAAAATCATGTTTAACTATTTTCGCCTTTCTCTGATGATATCCACCTATTTTATGGATTAACTGCTTTGAAGTTCTTTCACTATTGGATCACTGTCTAGTTATCTAGGCTTCCTCCCACATATGTTTGAGTGATAAAAATTTCTGTTAGGGGCGCTTGAATGAGTTAATTCTTCTTATCAGATTTCAATGCATCCACTTCAACTACATCAATTACTGCAATGAATCCCTTGCCCACCCCAGGATACTTGGATATAATAGCTGTCTATGCTAGACCATCAACACTTTTATCTGATCGACATATATGTTCTTGGATGTCTTCAATGAGCTCTAGCTAGCTGACATTTGAAAGTTCATATGGTACTTGGTTTTGATTATATTTTGCATGGTTCCTACATTCTATAGGTCCTGTGAACTTTCAAAATAATACAGTTCGCCACAAAGCGATAATTTACACATGTTTATTGCAATCCTTATTAAGGTTTTGTTCATTTAAGTAGCATGACCTTAACTTCGTCTTCGACACTTCCAATCAGAATAATTCTCTTTGCACGCTGTTGTGGCTACCTAAATATTAATCGTTTTTAGTGTGCCTTGCTTCCTAGACCTAGTTCTGTTGTTGTCTTTGCTGCTTTCGGTAGCTATCCGATTAATCATTTTACATTGCATGGATATTGGTAAAATTTCTCCTAAGATTTACGGATGCCCTGCCTCTTTTTGTAATGGCGTAGATATTTAGCCTTTTTGCTAATGTCTCTAGAGGATCTCCCTTAATCTTTGCTGACCATTCGAGTTTAAATCCTAAAAAAATTAATTTACATTTGCTTTAATAAAATTAATAGTTTTATTAATAGGTCACTGCAATAAAGACATCCTAAACCAAACTGAATGAATAATAAGTAAAAGGCTGGAATTGGTCTAAGATCAGTTTTTATGATACCTTAGATGAATGCCCGTATATAATTTCATATGGTCACACATCAGTCGGACAGTACAAATGACGAGAACCAAATTCATATGATTTTATATTATAAATGATTTCTCAGTACAATCAAAACATCTAGGACTGATCGCTTTAATAGTATACAGTGGTAGACATTTATATAATCGATTTATGCAGTGATCGGCTAAATTTTTCTAACAGTTATATTATCTTCCAAGCATTTCAGAATTTTAAAATCTTCTCTTTTCATTCGAACCACTTGAAATGGCTATTTTTTCTTGCAGCTTAACAAGTTCAACCCAATCATTTAGCACAAAAATATTAGGACGAAACTTTTTCTGCTTCTCAATTAATCCAAACTCTTCATTAGATGGAAGATATGAGTGGCCAGACACCAAGAGCTTATGATCTATTATATGTTTAGAACATTTTTCAGAACATACTAAGTAATTGCTCGTATTAACATTATTTTTAAATAGAGATGACTCTATAGGATTTTTTACAGAATTAAGCTTATATTTGTTTAAGAACGTACTTTGTTTTAGATTCACCGGTATATAGCAAAACCTAAAAAATAGTTTTTAATTTGTTATTTCATCACACATGGAGTATAGAGTAATCTCTATCTTTATTTCTTCCTCCTTGGTACAATATAGGAGTGTTTTTGCCTCATATAATTCACACCCAGAATTTAATCTGAGTTTATATGAGAGGAGATCAATTTGATCTGTGTCAAGCGTCTGCAGCAGGCGGAAAACCAAGCTGCACCGATGAGTGTAAGGTTTTCTGCTAACACGAAACGCTTCTTCTTATTCCTTTCAATTTTTTCTTTTTCAGCCCACTGCGGGCGAATATAGGTTCGATTTCTTTCGAATGAATCTGATTTTTTCAAAGTTTTTAATTTTTTTTTTTTTTAATTTTCTCAATATATTTCATTTTTTCATTTCTTTTCTTTGTTCTATTTTTTCATTTATTTTTCAAGTCACTCAATCTATTTGGGACCTGCTGATGACTCAAACTAAGACTTGACACTTGTCATCCAAAATATAATGGGTTGTGTGATGAAATAACAAATTAAAAACATTTTTTAGCTTTTGCTATATAGCGGAGAATCCAAAAAAAGTTCCTTCTTAAAGAAATATTATTTTTAATATAATGTAACAGAGAGCAGGCTATTTCCTGAGGACCTCTAGAAGCTTCCGTTTCGTTCCATATACAGGGTGTTTCCCACTAGGAGATCAATAGAGCAGGAGGTGATAGTACTCACCTATATGAACCAATAATTGCCGGCAAGGGGCGGAGGGGGGGGGGCATTTCAACCGTTTAGAAGTTACAGGGTGATTTAGAAAAAGCTTGTTTTTCGCAAAATACCCTGTATCTTAAAGATCACGGAGCAATGGGTCACAGTTAAGAGCTCATTGTATGCAGAATTTCATAGCCTTTCCAACGGCTGCTCAGCCAGCCCAGTACCCCTCTTCCCTCAAGAATTTTAGTTGTCTAAACTAGAAATTTCGAATTTTATTCCCTTTCTTTTAGTTTAACCTCTATTATTTTTGCAAAAATGTCATTAATATAACTTTTTTAAGGGAACAAATTATCGTTGAAAATAGGTTTGAAAATAGGGTTAGAGTTAATAACTCTTAAAGCGCTTCAGATAGCACATCGGGTGTAATAGGTCACATTAAAGAGGACAGTCTACAGTTTACAGTTTTATAAAAAATGTTATGTTAACGACCTTTTTGCAAAAATAATAGAGGTTAAATAAAAAAAAGATGAGAACAACCGGCATTTTTAGGTTAGACAACTAAAATTCTTAATGGGAGAGGGGTGCGGGTCTGATTGAGCAGTCATTGGAAAGGCCATGAAATTTTGCATACAATGAGCACTGTGACCGTACGCCCTATAGTTTGTAAGATACAGGGTGTTTTGTGAAAAACTAGCTTTTTTTCTTAATCACCCTGTAACTTCTAAACGGTTGATATGCCCCTCATTGTCATACAATTTTTGGTTGGTCTAGGTGAGTACTATCACTTCTTGCTCTATTGACCTCAGAGTAGGAAATAGCTTGTATATACGTCTTCGCTTTTTCTCTCGCTAAGTTATGTGCCCCAAAACATTAGGTCCACAATTGCCGTTTATAATATGAGATTCCAGTAGAAATTACAGAAGTAGCTATAATTTTCATTAAATCAAATGCGATAACTGTCAATTCATTTGTAGGATCCTTAGCAATTTCATCCCTTACCATCCCACTTCTTAGCTGACTCAGCCATATAGTTCTTCCTTAACGTCTTCTTTTATCAAAGACCGTACAATATGCTTATATTGAGATCTGGTGATAAAATCTTCTTGTTCGGATATTGTCCGCGCTTATAATGGGATACGTAGGTTGGAAATTTATTGATATATTTTTTAATAATTTCAATATTCTGATCTGGTGATTTATTGCTGGTGGAAGCTATTCCCCGGTTATCTTTAGTAGGTGGGGAGAAATTGGTATTATTAAAAAAAACTCTAGTTTATCTTCCGTCCGAAATGCTAAAGGTAGATTTAAAATATTTTTTGCATACCTGGACTTGGTTTCCATTACCATCCGATTACAAATATCTACCTTTTTGAGGAAGTATTTTGAATGTGCGTTCTTTGTTTTTTTTTTCTACCTTAACAAGTAGTATATAGAGTACATAATAGGTAGTAATTTTTCTCTTCAGAAAACTTTGTGTTGCAACTGTCAGGACACTGAAAACCGGTGTCTAACTCCTTTGCAGGTCTTCTTTTTAATTTGGTAGTTACATAGCTTTTACCAGAATTGTGTAGGATTTCTCTTTGTTTATTTTCCAACCGCGTTCATTACAACGTATTTTCCTGTTTCCTGCTTGAGGCAAAGTACTATTTGTCAGTACTTGTGATACAATACTACGTACGGAACAAGCCGATGATGTAGTGAACCATTGCTTATAGATGGAGATGAAGAACCTTTGAACATAAATTATAGCCTAACACACTAGTTTGCATTACTAACTTTCACACATTCTAATTAGAGGAATAAGTGGCCCAAGTCACTAGAAACAAAAATCAATTGCGGGTTATTCGACAAATTTTTGCCTAGGCCACTTCTGATTAAACAAGAGACTAAATGACTGAGAGCATGAAAATTTGATATATAGCTGAGCAGCCCGTAGATTGGGAAATTTTATCAGGATTTTTTTATCTGTTAAGTGAAATATGGAAGTTTTTTTTTCGCGCTTAGTTCAAAACTTGACATTTTCTGTGTTGAGCCACTTTTTCACTCAGCTGCTCACATTTAGGTGGTTAGGGCATGATATTCAGTCATGGATCGCGGCTTCTTTATTAAATTCATCGGTGGAATTTTCACAATATTTTGTCTCCAATTTCATTCATTCGTTATCAAAATATCTGGAAAAAAAAAAGAATCTTGCAAAAAACACTTCTTAGGTATGATAGTCACGTAAAGGATATAATTGGGAGTCAATTTACGAGTGCTTCTGAGGAATGCTCCAAGGGAGATAAATTGATTTAATGACTTTTCTGAATGGCAAGCCACGAACGAGTTTCCAGATCAACAATTTGTACAAGTCTTCCACAAATTTTATAAAAATTTATTCACTTTGTGATGGCATTTTACTATTTGGGTTTGATTGAAGATGGACAACATACTTCGGTAGGTAGTAATGCTTTATATTTATGTCTTTTTCTTGTTTTTCTATATATTTGAAATGCCAGGAAAGAAATCTCTTTTTATCGCACTTATGAGTTTTATATCTTAGATTTCTACAGAGACTGGTTCGACATTAATTTATGTATCTGTTAATCTTAAGAAACTTTTAAATAATAAGGAAAACTAGTTCTTAGATATCCTCCACATGATTGTTGGAAAGTCGACAATATTAGGCAATGTAATAGCGTTTCTTAACTCTTATATGCCCGCGTCAATTATTATGAAAGTTATAAGTACATACATATTATATTTAAACAGCAAATATGAATCTTTTATAATAAATAACAGTCTATTGTTTCTGCATACGAAATAATAGAAATTTTGGCATTTAATCGGTCTCTGAGATAAATGGGTGGAAATAGGAAGGTTAATAGTAATAATTCCCATATGACACAGATTGTCTTTTAATATACAAACATCTCAGCGAAAATAATATAAAATTTCTTCCCTTATTCAATGAAATTCTACAAACTACCGTTAAATATGCAGACCTGAAAGAAATAAAATTACCGCTGCAATAATTTTTGAAATAAACTGCCACCTTGTAAAGCCGTTGTGTTGACGCTATGACAGTTTACGTAGTTTTATATATTTCTGTTGAAAGAGAATCGTTTCTAAAACCTAAAATACCTGAAGCCTTGTGTTGTACAATAATGTGTGAAATGAAATTTTGCAAGGTATGCGGAAGAAATTAAGTCTCTTACATTATTTTTATACCCTAGATGAAATCATAGGTGTATACTAAGTTTGCCATTCCGTTTGTAACACCTCGAAATAATGATGGTAGAGTAAAATGGATTGGACACCCATTCATAATATTAAAAGTTATTTCGATTTTTGCATATCCGTCCGTCCGTCCGTCCGTCTGTCCATCCGTCCGTCCGTCCGTCCGTCTGTGCGTACGATAACTCGAGAACGCGTATACTTAAAGAGCTGAAATTTTGTACACGAACTTTAAAAAAAAAAGTAAAATTAAGTTCGAAAATGAGACAAATCGGGCAACTCCTTCGTGGGGTTGCCTTATAAAAATTTCGGTTTTTTACGTATACTTTGAAAACGATCAGTCCAAGACATTTTTATTGTACTGAGAACTTCTGCAGAATACGAAATCCTATAAAATTGGTTATTACCATTTTTTCTGTGCGACGAACTGTTCTAGAAATATATGCGAAAAACAACTTCAAAATCAATACTTGAATAGATCAGTGACATTACGAAATTTAATACGGGCATTCATCTAGGGTATCATAAGAATTGGTCTTAGACCAATTCCAGCTCTTTTACTTGTTACAAAGCATTTTAGACTTCCACGCAAAAAGTATTGAAAATTGGTGTGGCGGAATGGAGCTAACTTTAGCTTTTTTTAATTAATAAAACAAGATTTTCTCTTTAATACATATACATGGATGATACAACCTTACTAAAAAATGTTCATCAGTTTCGAAATGTCTCTTCCCCGCTCGGAGGAATCCTATGTAAATTAACACTGTTACATCTGGAAATCGCGAATATACATAGGTGTAAATTGGTCTGCTGTTGAATACGGGTGAGCCCATGAACCGATGATATTCAGAATTCTTGCGCATTTTCACGAAATTATGAATAAATAATAATGAATAATTTATTGAATAAAAACCGTAAAACTTTTATATTTGACACGTGCATAGTTGAAAATAGAATTCGTTTAAGAAAGTTGTGTAAAGTGCTCTGAAGTGAATTGTGTCACGTGCAAGCATTTTTAATTTTTAATAGGTATTTATAAATTTATTTTCTGGTAAGTTTTAATAGGAAAATTATATTAAAATCAAAGTCGTATACATACGCAAAATAAGAGCATGCAAATGTAAATTCAAATGATCGCGCGATATTATAATTGAATGTATATCAATGTCATCATTATAATAATAAAATGTCGCTGTGAGGATTTCTATTATTTCACCATGAATTGACTGATGAATATCAGTGAGAATTTTCGTTATGCCAACAAGAAGGTAATGTAACAACTCATAGAACTGTTCGTCGAGTATATAATATATATAATGAGTTCAGTCCTGAGTCCAGAATAGATTTCGTACTTACCTTCATCTACAAAGGCTCATGATAAACTCATCGATGAAATCATCACATCAGTATTGCTAGGGAAAGAAATTGGAACACAAGTAAAGACAACTTTGATTGTTATTTTTCCCGATTCCATCAACGACTGGACTGACAATGATAACAAAAAGTTTGAGTAAACTCAACTCAACTTCACAGTGATATATTGTGTTCTGCGAGATATAATACTAAAAATTAATAAACTTGCATCAAAAGCAAAAAGGCCAGGTAAATAGTTGCAACAGTAGAATGCTGCCTTCAAATTACTAAACAGATATTGGGATGTTATTCAAGGTGAATGTTTGGAAATTAGGTTCATTACTGTATGTTGTAGATAAAGACGGTGGTGCATTGCAGCTTAGTAGATGGAAGATATTTTTTTCATACGGATCTAAACGCGAACTGATCCAGAGAATATCATGATCAGAACGTTACCAAAAGGATATAATAACCGCTATGATAACTCTAGATAGCAGATAAACTGCAGGAATAGACAGCTCGAAGGCTCAGTGAAACTAGGCAAGTTAGATACACAAACAACTTTGAATAGGCTCACGTTTTGACTCGTCACGTAATTTCGCGAAATTTTGCATCAATTTAGTAGTGAAGTGGAGCGTAAACTTTAAACACCAGATGATTGCTGTCACTTCCACTTCATTCCCATCAAATCAATATACTCTGTTGAAACTAGGTTGACAGTATGCACAAATCTGAATTGTCTAAATTTATGTCATCCATCAGATTTAAAATTCAAATAAAAGTCTGCTAAGAGAGGAAAAAGATTTCCAGCTTATGGCAAGTAGTAATCATATTCACTTTGAAGTGAAAACAAAGTACAATTGTCCAAGTAACTTGCCAAGTCTGGATGTATCATCTTCATTTGTAAAACTGAATCCAATCAAATAATTATTAGGAAAAGTCTGGAATTCTCCGAATTTCTTCGAGGATTGGGGAGTGTCTATCGAAAGTAATAAAACAAGCTTGATGTTTACAATAAGCCTCAAAGGGTTATTCGTTTGTAAATAGATAGCTCTCGTTGTAAACATTTTGGAAGAGGTATACCACACGGAGAGAAATTTTAACTCTCGGTATCATTTTTTATATAGCGCGCGTCTTATATATATATGAAATCTAGGGATAGTGAAAATATATAACAACAAGTATTATCCAAATAGTATTCAACTTATGAGTCGTCGAGTTATGTAATATAACATTCAGAAATATTATCTATAACCTATGTAAAATAAATAACTTACTTAACGATAAAGCTATAATAGTACGAACATCGGAGCTTAACATCAGGTATTATATACATAGCAATCCACATCACATGATTGATTCATATTCTTGTATTCTATAAGAGCAAGAGAAACCTGTATTGCAATCAAAATTATATTACATAGAACTCGTTGCTATTGTTTTGTATACAGTATAATACAAATTGACACATCATACAAATTAGTATTTGCACAATGATTATATAATATTATACTGAAGTACATGTTTCGTGAGCTCTATAGTTATAGAACTTTAATATGTGAACTTATTCTTCATAGTAAAATCTTTATGTCGCATTATAGGACATACCGGAGCATATTTGGGTACCTGATAAATTTTGTAAAAAAATCATATGAAATGCATTGCAGTTGACAATATCAATATCGAAAAACATTTTATAAGATTTTTTACAAGTACTTGGGTATACCACGTTTTGTCAGGTAAGTTTTGTTTGTAATACTTAGTCATGCCATTACTATGTTAGGGGTTGTTAAATAAGAGCGTACCAATCTTCATTTATTATTTTTATTTATAATGGAGTAAATATAAATTTTCCAATTTTAGAGAATATACCAATACATAGGTTACATACATATGTACTTAATGTAATAAAAAATTATTTTTATAAAGTTAAACGTAATAAAAAATGTCTCAGATGAAGAAAAAATTATAATATCGGCCATTACTAAAAAATGAGAAACTCTCCTTTAAATTCGATGAAAGTAAACGTTTTTTCATATTTCCCCGTGAAAGGGAGAACATCGTACTCTTCAGTTTTTTTAACAACGTGACAATATTTATGATTGTCAAAGAACAAAGTTGATAAAACATTAATGCAAAAGAACACTTCATCATTTTCTAATATACAAATATGGTCTATCACGGCAAACTGCGGATAATCGTATACATTTCCAATTTGAATCGCTGAATTAAGTTTAATTTTATTATTACAAGTATTAACCCAGGAACAAAATTTCCCTCCATTATTTTCAAAGTCATACTTCTCAAGTATGCTTTTGTAAGCATATAAATCAGGAAACAGCTCCTTACCATGCTTTAAGTTATCCTTGGACTGTTTTCGCTCATCCCACACATGACTATCAGAAAGTAAATAATATCTTTCAGTACCCTGTGCTTGGCCTCATATCTCATAGACCAAATGTTAACTAATGGTCCAACTGTTTTCATTATGCGCGGATAGTGTGTCAGGAAATGATGCTTAGGACGAAGTGGTACTTTAAACACTTCATAAAATGATTTGTGATGCCTATATATACAGTTCTGTAGGTCTACCACTGTTTCTTGACTTACACATGGCGAAACAACTATATCTAGAATACGTCTTAATTGAATAAATACGTCCCATTTCTCATTACCCTCAGGAACCCAATCTCCAATAATGATTCCCAAAAATTTTGAAAGCCATAGTACTTCCGAAGCAGAATATCTTATTTTGTTAGAATTTAAATGGTCTATAGTTATTTCAGGCGGTTTGTTTATATTATCATAATTACCATAATTAAACAAAAAGATACGGTTATTGAACTCGGACAAAGTAAAGTATTTGTCCACGAACATAAAATCTTTCAACATTAAGCTGATTTCGTAATTAAGTATCCCTTCTAATAAATCGTGCATAAGATCGACAGAGTAATTTGTTGTAGGATGAAAGTTATGTAAACTATTAAAAATGCAATTTGATACTATTCCATTTTCAGACACGTTATTTATTGTGACATCTTGGTCATAATTCTCTTTGTTTCGTAACAATGTAAAATCTTCTTTGAAAGCTATTTTTGCTTGGGTTCGATGCATTTTGCAATGCCGACAATAATAATTAGCAACAAAGCAATCAGTGAAACCTAAAAGAGAATTTAATCCCTTATTATCTCCGATACATAGAGTAAGTATGAAAATAATCTTTCTATTGAATAATTCAATTCCAGGATCTTCCAAAGACTTAAGCTCTTCTATAATTGGAGCAAATACACGATTGCCAAATTTTTTCCTGTCTAGAGAATTCAATAACATAACCAAGAATATATTGCTAAGTTTGGATTGTAATCTTGGAGGAAGACATCCAATAGAAATGTAAACTGCCCCTAGATTTTGTTGCCCTGCTCTAGAGCCTAATGCATTGTTTGTTTCGAATTCATCGAAATATAAAATAAGGGGCAAAATTATAGTTTTGCTGTTACATTCTAAAGTAGATATCTTAACTCTCCAGAAATCTGTTTGGATTATATTACTAATACCAGAAGCACTCGATTTTAAATAAACTAAATATTTTTCGATTTCCTCTAAATTTTCTTTGCTTGAAAAAAAATTCTTTAAAGTTGATTTTAGTGAAATAACTGAAGCTGTAACATTAACCGTTTTTAAAACGATCTTATTATCTTGTCGGATAGGATTAATGCGCTCTCCTATTATAACAGAAGCCGGTTGAAAAAAGGAGGTTGAACTACTTAAAGCTTTAATTCTTCGATACTGAGTAGAAAGCATTTCTGTATAAGAATCTTTAATTAATGAAAATATTTCTTGTATGATTGTGGATGTTAATTGGTTTTTTTCCAATGATTTAATCATAAAGTGTTCTATTGCATTAAGTATATTTCCGTGAAAATAATTTTTTAAAATTGAAAATAATTCATTTGCTGCTTTTTTACAAATTTTACCATTTTCGTAAATATTACAAGCTAAATTTATATTTTCATTCTGTATTATATTTTCTAGTGTTTGAATACTGCATTTAAGATCTGTTGAATTTTTAGTGTCATTAGAGCAAATTTCGCTACTATTGGTAAGTGGCGCTATAGCGTTATTTTTTAAATTACTGGAATTTTCAATACTAAACTGATGTTTTATGTTTAATGTAGAAAAATGTTTCACAATATGTTTTCGAAATGAGTCAAACTTTGAAAAAACTCTTCCATCAGAATTACAACTATTACAAATATACTTCACTTCAAATTTGTGATAAAGTTTTATATGTTTTATATATCCCTTGTATGTGGAAAGCAATTTAAAACATTTAAAACATTCCATTTTATGATACAAAAAAGCTAACTGTATGTATTTTAAAATAACTTAAATATATTTTTACTGAATAGATTAGTTAATTTAAATCTGCGATAAGTAAATTCACCTTTGCAAAATGTCTGTCATACGGCGTAGTTATATTATAAACAGTCTTCTGGATGAAAGTCCACACTGGCTCACAAGAAGAAGGATATTTTGCATTCAGAGCATAAAACAATTTGAAGCATGCATCAATTGCGTTGAGTGATGATTCAAAGGTATATAATACGTCGTCGACTGCTACATAGGCCGCAGTAATAGCATCTGTGATAAAATGCAAAAGATAATAGTAAGAAGGTATTTCGAAAATATATTAGATCTTACCAAAGTCATTGCCAATTAATATGATAGAAGGCTGCAGAGTTTGCTTTGACTTTTGTAATTTTTTTCGAATTTTTGAGATTTTCTCATTAAGAAGGGTAGACTCCTGCAATTATGGTGAACTTTAATATAAATATACCTATTTTTGTTGTTATTTTTAATTACCTGTTCCAATAAAACAAATTACTGAAGCACCTCCGCTTCAGTTAATTTCAACCGTTTTTTAGGGTTGGTGCAGTCTTCGTTGGATTTCCTATTGTAAGTAGATTTCGCAAGTGCATTGCATAAAATGATGAAACCACTTAAAGCTCCATGAGATATTGAAACATCTGACACATCTCTCCTAATTTTGTTAGCCCAATATTTGTTTATTTTTTCATTCCAACTCGGCCAAGTAGAAAATAAATTATTTGTCTTCTCTTTATATTGGTCATCAAAATCTTGCAGTAAAAGATGGAAACCGTCAGGCCCTTTTAAGACTGGAAACTTGTTTAAATAGTTTTGAATTGAAAATGTACTTTTTCGGGAGTTTAGGATGTGGAATCTAACATCTTTAGTGTCTCTCCAAAATGCTTTCACTTTATCAAGAGGAGTTATATTGCTTTCTAGGAAAGAAACTTTTCCAGCTATATCTTTTTCCACAGGTGATGCTAAGGTATCCGCAACTTTAACTTCACAGCTTTGTTTTTTCAAATTTCGCCTTAGATGATTATATGAGTTCCACAGTTTTCCTGTAGCTAGGGTTTTGCTGATTTTATTATATGGCACAAAATATATATCTGAAGTTTCACTTGGAAAAATTCTGACAATCTCATTGGATAAATCTTGGAATCGACATGAAGTGATTTTTACGTTATTTTCACATGATCCAAATTCTCCATGTATAATAAGTGATGACAACAAATCTCTATGTTTATTGTCCAATTTTTCATTTTTTTTATAAAAATTCTTTATAATGACTCCTGTTGCACATTTTAGGTACTGTTCAATCGTTGAAACATCCTTAAAAGTGGAAACACCCTCATTTGTTCTGGCGACAGGTACAGTTAAAGTATAAATGGGATAATCCGAAGAGGTTGAAGCAGACAGAGAATCAGTCAAGGATTCTAGCAACGCACCACTTTCCTCTAATAAGACGTTAGAGTTATTTAGTTCCGTTGTATTTAAGTAAAACGAGTCTTGCTGAGTTACTTCTGCTGTTTGGACTGGATTATTACTTAAAAATGGCGTTGTCTACAAAATTCAAATTAAAACAAACTTTATCATGAAAATTTTATCAAAAGTGTAATATCTATTATAACAAGAAAAACGCAGGGTTGCTCAAAACTTTACGTAGAAACAATCCTGTTCGTTTTTCAGGTCAATTTGGAAAACGATTTGGAATATGGCAAACTACTTTCAAATAAAGGATAATATAAAACTACACACCTGTTCTTGACACCCAAAATACGTAGTAAATTTTTTCCAAAAAATTGCGCGGGGCCCAGCTTTAGGAATAATACCCTTTAAAATATCTAGGTTAAGACTTTCAAATGCTTCTTTATTTGATACTTCCTCTTCTGACGTAAAGAAAAAATTAAAAACACTAAAAAATTTATTTTAAAGCAGGTGAGAATTCTGAGTTCTTAAATCAATGGAAAACATAATGTCGCCAGTTTTTGCACAAAGTTGAATCGATCTTCAGTTTTTACAATAATAGAAATTCCGGATATTCGTACTAATTATTTCCAATTAACCACAATAATATTTGTCACTAATTTTATTTTAAAATATGAGCACGTTTATACGTTTATATCTATACACAAGGCAATGTGATGGTTATAACAAAATTTTTTACCTAAAATGGCTACCATACAAACTTTACAAATGCCTTAGAACATAAAACTAATTAGTGCACGATGCTACATACACATAACACATATACCTTCGAATTTCTCAATCAAATTGGTTAAATTCCAAGATGTCAGAATTTTCCGCACAAAGTTGTCTGACATTTTTAAACACACAAAATTTTTATTTTCACTCACTTAACTTCACAAGACCTCGCGTTCGTTCCGAATGAGCACTGATACTGGAATGCTCAAATTCTATTTAACCCTAGTTCTTGTAATTAGAATATATGTATAGCACGTACTGCAATATTTAGGGAAACAGCTATCATTCGAGTAACGAGGTAGGTCACATTGATAAGACTGACGCTTAAACACATAACTCTGAGAGTTATAATCTTGCCACAGATTAATACGTATGTATAATGTGAGCCAACAACTTTATATGTCCAAATACAAAAACAAAAAGTGTGAGAGCTATAATATTGGTATTTTGGGATAAAATATATATTCATATTTTTAATAAAAGTTACAATTACCGTAATTCGAATAACTTAACGTATTATAAATTTTTACAAGCACCAACATGCAACTATAGTAATGGTTGCATATGTGGTAATAATATGTGGTAAGAGTTACCATAAGAATATGATAGATTTTGTTATGACGATATTATTCAATGTTATATGAAATTCTTTTATATTTAGTGAAAGTGGGAACTATATTTATAAGTTATCAATTCATGCAAATAACACCATTACTTATAATAGAAAATACTGTGCCTTATAAATTGCTTCTTATAATTATAATTTGCCAAGCAATGCAAATTTTTTTCCGTGCATGGATAATTTTCAAATACCAATGCCTTGGTACTATATCCTTCAGGTCTTCTAAATTAAGGTCATTCCAGTTTAAGGTATTGCTATTTTAGCCACAAGGAAGCTTCTGAGGTCATAATACATCTCGCATCTCCGGGTTCCACCGTAACCCACACAATAATAATAATAATAGCCTCAACAAGTCAGTGGTCGCTTCCAATGTATGTTCCTCTGAAGCTTTGGATGCCTTCTAAAGTATTCTTAACCTACCTCTGAGAGCGACATGTGCGACTCTTTGATCCGGTAATATCCAAATATGCTTGTGAATATTTTTATGGTTAAAGCAAATACCACCTATAACAACTAAAAACATATCTCTTCATTGTTCTTGATTGTCAATAATTTTTCAGACCGGTATTATCAGGGCCATTTACGTTTATTCATATCAACCAATAGGATAATGAAATATTCTCTAGAATTCAAATGCAAATAGTATTTACTAGTCGCTACACAATATCCTTAATCCCCTTCAAGAGGACCATGATCATTCAACATTTAGCCCAATCACTAAAAGTTGGTTACTTATGATGACCACGTGGAAGCATGTTGAACACTATATGAGATCGGCAATCAATTGTTTTTACATTGGACCGGAAATGGTTCGTACGGATTTTTTATTCAGTTTCCCAACCGATCTATAAATTTTGAACAATCCGGAGATCAATAGGAGATTTTTTGGGTACATAATTATTATTAAAACACTTTTAGCCCATACCTTATGATTTCGTTAATCGTCTGCATCTTCCACCCACTGATGTATTGTCGTAGTGGAATTTGCTGTAATACAGAACTTTTTTAAAGGTTTTTCAGATAACTTCTAGATCTATGTACAGTTACCATATATCATTTGATAAACGGAACTCCTTTCAAAGGTTGTTATAAATACATTGAATAGGCAAATTTCATTCTTCACATTAGTTCAGTATAGAAAAACCCATTTTTCTATCTACATAGTAAAGGGACGGCAGGAAAGTGATTTCCCTTTTACTTTTTTCCTCAATCGTGTATATCTATCTATTCGAACATTTAAAAAGGGATTCCTTCGTGCTCTCAGTATACCATAATCGTAACATCATGGTAACAAAAATTAATGGGAAAATCGTGATGAGGCTGCTTGGATAAATAAGGGATATTTTAAATCTTTCTGTGAAATTTATTGGAAAATGTTTCGGAATGAAAATTAATTCCGAAAGATCACTGAAGTGCTTTAATGGGAAATAAAAATTTTAAACGGTTTCCGTATTACCTCGTACATTCACATGAATAGGATTAGCATATTCCGTCAACTAAATTGAGGACATGTATGTACTATGGGTAGAAGAAAGGTGTCATTATTGAAAGCAACATTTAATCCTTTGGGAATGGGTAAGCGAATTTAAAATTTAATTTAATTTAAAGAGTGATTATGTAGGAAGAGTTCAATGTTTAAACTTTTTGAAGTGTAGGTAGTGCTCAAATTTTCGATTATAATTGGAATTAGAGGAGCGCCATACAATTTACATATTTATTTAATAGTTTTTTACTGTTAGAAGTATTGCCTTTTGTCGCAGAGTAAGGTGCCTTTTGATTTTAATGATTGAATTGTAGGTTTTATAGCAATAACTCTTGAAACTATAACTTCACTTATATTTCAACTACTACTTTTATTCACACTATTTTCAAGAGGTAAGAGAAGGGTTACAGTTTACTCGATTTATCACTTCAAGACAGATGCAAGACAGATTTGACTGTTGTGAGTTTAATTCACAATACTTAAAAATTGTAATATTGGAGTGGAATCGTTGGCGGTATTCCCGCAATTGAGTGCAGAGAAATTATGGTAAGGAACAAATTCACTCGGCTTACTTATTATGAAAATGCGGAAGTGGCATATTAAACTGCATGACACTGGAATGGAATCTGTGAAAATTGCTCTGGCGACATGGAGGAGATAAGAAAAAAAAATTCTCAAGACTGAAATATTTTGATGATAGCTTAACAAAAATATGTTATCATCTTCTCTGATTTTTGATGCTGTGACTTTATCATCTAATGCTAGTGTCTCTCTTCTGTCCGTGCGGAGAACACTAAAAAAAAGGTAACTGTTATAATGCAGTAGGTTTTGCACTTGAGAAAAAAAAATTAAAAAAGAACTAGCTTTACTTGCACGACGATGTTTATCGTTCAAAGATTTAGAGAGAACAGACAGATTACAATTTTGGTTGGTTATTTCACCGAACTAGAATTACAACAAAATGACGACTTTACAATTATAGCAAACTAACAAGTTCAGTTTTATAGTATGCTTCTGGCGGTAAGTTAAAATTGAAATCTTCTTGAATTAGAATAAAATGATTATTAGAAGGCATTATAATTAACATAAGACATAAATGGTAATTGGAAATATAACGGAAATGATTATTACTAGTTATGACGAAACATCCCGCCGCCGTTGAAAGGATCCGAATGCTTTCAATTATTCGTCTGGAGGAAGTGGAGCCACCTTCTGTACAGCTCTCAGAAAGGTGCCGGAAGAGGTATTGATCTCCAACACACGTATACGAGCATCACGCCCTGGAATAGCTTTGCTTACTCGACCCAGCTTCCATTTGTAAGGGGGAAGACCATCGTGCTGTATCAGTACCATGGTCCCTTATTGTACATTGGAAGACTCGGATTGCCATTTGCCTCTTTCTTGCAATTGACATAGGTATTCCCTGCACCAACGCTGCCAGAAATGCTATACTTGAGCGGAAACCCTCTGCCACCTGCGAAGATAGCTGAACTTGTTAAATGGAAAATGGGATTCAGGGATCGTAACTAAAGTGGTTTGATTAAAGAAGTGTGCGGGAGTTGGGGCTTGATAATCATCTGGATCTGTTGATAGAGGGGTAATGGGTCTAGAATTAAAGATACCTTCTATCTGAACTATTACTGTAGTGAGTTCCTCAAACGTCAGTAGGGCGCTCTCAAGGTGTGGTATAGATGTGATTTCGCAGACTTTAGAGCCGCTTCCCAAATATCCCCAAAATGAGTCGACCTTGGTGGTATATGGTGAAATTCGATAGAATTATTGGCACACCAGTCTATGATATCTCTTTGAGTTTAATCTTGAAGGAAAGCTCGTCTGAGTTCGGCTAGCTGGTTTCGAACTCCAACAAAGTTCGTTGTGTTGTCAAATCAAACGCCTCTGAAGTTAAGCCGGAGACAACTTCGATGCGCACTACTCGTCTGACGAAACAAACGAATATAGCAACGTAAGATTTATATATGGAGCCTTTCCTCGGATCTTGTGAGTTGTTTGTCTTGGGCCAAAGAAATCCACTCCGCTATGAAAAAATGGCAACGATGTATTTACTCTGCTTTTATGTAGATCACCCATAATTTGTTGTGCAAGCCGTGGACGATACCGAAAAAAATGAATGCAGCTTCCCACTATTATTCTGCCATGATTGCGTGCATTGACTATCCAAAACCTTTGCTGTATGATGGCAACTAGGGCGAGTGGTCCTGCATGAAAATTTTTCATGTGTATATGTCTTATATGTGATTTTACAAAAGCGTCATTCCGAGGTAACAAAATTGGAAACTGTCGTTCTGGAGATAAATCAACATGATTCAATCGACCACCCACTCGTAATAAGTCCGCATTACTTGACTTATCTAGAAAGGATGCTAGCCGTTTAATGGAACTTTTATTAGAGGCTTCATTTCCGCGCTTCAACGCTTCTATTTCTGAAGCAAATTCGTGCTGCTGAATGAGCCAAACAATTCTCAGAAGTACATTTTCTACCTCAGATGCCAATAGTTCCTTAGTTTCAGCTTTAGATTGCAAGTTACAGTTGTTGAGTTTAGCCTTAATATTTTTGATGAATCTTTGTATGTAGGCAAACTGATAATTTTTCGAGAAGTCACTGACGAAATAAATGGTGTATAAAAGTGTGTTTGGAATCGTACAGGTTAAGACTGACTTCACCTTTCTTTGTTCAGCCAAACTATTGACATTCAAATGCGGTTCTTTCTGCGCAGGCCAACACTTTCTTGACTGCCACAAAAATTCTGGACCGGACATCCATATAGCGCTGGATAATTCTTCAACTCAACTACCTCTGGAAAGGAAATCCGCAGGTTTAGCTCTGGAGCGTCCACGTCAAGTTCTGTGTTAACCTCTGAATTTCCGAGACTCGATCTGACACATAAGTTTTCGAACTAGATGCATAACAAGCCAGCCAATCGAGCACAATTTCTGAATCTGTCCAAAGATGTTCTTCATTTATTGGCTTCGGAAAATTGTCTCGCATCTTGATGAACAATCCGAAAGAAGTTGAGCGGCACAAAGCTCTAAGCACGTCAATGATCTTGTAGTCCTGATTAGACCAAACTTTGAATTGTCTGCTAATAATGTGACTAATATGTTGCCATCTTCGTCTCTTGATTGAACATAGATACAACATCCTTACGCTCGTGTAGATGCGTCTGCGAGTCCACGAATTGCAATATTGATCTGCCTTCTTACACAAATTACCGACCGAGGAATTTTCACCGAACTAAGTTTCACTAATTGCTCTTTGTACTGACGCCAACGAAATTCTAGCTTTTGGGGTAGTGATTCGTCCCAATCTAACTTTGGGAGCCATAGTTCTTGCAAAAATATCGTCGCGCGAACAACGATAGGATTGATATGTCCCAATGGATCAAATAACCGGGCAGTATCAGATAAGACATTTCTTTTAGTAATTCTCTCCGAATTAGAAACTGGACACTTGTATTGAAACCGGAATTCATCTGCTTCTGGATCCCAGATTATACCAAGAAATTTGACGACATGTGAAACATTTCTTTTTAAGGTTTTCTCCCGATCTGATTCAGGAATCTCCGATAAGATAATCTTATCATTGGAGTACCATCTGCGTAGTTGAAAATGAGCTGATGCCAAAATGTTGCTGACATCCAGACGAATATCCTCAAGCTCCTCCCGTGTGTTAGCGCCTGTAAGGAGGTCGTTCATATAGAAGTCCTCCTGGACAATTCTGGAAGCTTTCGGTATTTCTGTTACATAAGCTTTGGCTAATTCAAGTAGACATCTTGTTGCCAAAAATGAAGCAGGAGCTCTGCCATAAGTGACGGTTTTTAGACGATGAATATTGATCTCTTCTTTAGGATTTTCACGCCTTAGGATCAGCTGAAAGTTTTAATCGTCCGGTTATACTAGTATCTAATAATCCATAACCGACATATCGGCAGTTAACCCATATTTATAGGAACGAAATCTACTGATGATTGAATACAGATCATCCTATATTGTCGGCCCGATCATGAGTAAATCATGAAGAGATTCGTTCGATGCAGTACGACAAGAGTCATCAAAAACAACCCTCAGCTTGAATGTAGAGCTTTCTGGCCGCAGCACACAACCGTGTGGCATGAAATAATGGGCATGTGGTACATCTTTTTGATAGATCCTTTCCATATAACCAGATGTGACATAGTCTTGCAAAAATTGAGAATATTACACTGTCAGCTCAGGACCTTTAGCTAGCTTTTTCTCCAAATAATGAAACCGACGACGAGCTACTTCCAAAGAATTGGTTAACTGCTGAATTTGTGAATCTTTAAACGGCAATTTCATCATGAACTTTCTACCTGGTAAACGACGAATTGTATTTTGGAATATAACTTCACATTGTAAGTGTTCAGCACTTAACTTAGTTGGCAGCTCTTCGATACTGTCTTCTTTCCAAAATCTTTCGACTAATTCATTCAATGAAGTTTCCTCCGAATGTGCTTCCTCAGATTCTTCTCTATCACACCCGATATTACAAGATAGAGCTGGTGGCAACGATGATGGGGTTGAATATTTCCCTGAGACATCCCAACGAACTGCGGTTTTTTGCACCGTAGGTAAATTATTTCTAAGCTTTATTTGACCTACACATAACAATTTAAAGAAAGTATCGGCCCCTATAAGAAGATCTACTCTTTGAGGTTTGAATAATTGTGGATCCGCTAACTGTATATTACCAGGAATATCCCAATAATCGATTGCTACTTTGGATTCTGGTTATAGGTCGGTGATATATGGAAGAAGATGAAATAATAAGTCTGTGCTAAATTCATTAAGTGGAGACCTAACTACAGCTTGGGTAGACCAGCACCCTCAGCGTATGAATTTTTCAACCGTAAAGTCTGTGCTAAATTTTTAGTAATAAAATTGAGTTGAGATGCTGAGTCTAACAATGCCCTTGCGAGATGGTACTGGCCCGACTTGTCCTTAACCTCTACGATAGTAAGTGTAATCACAGCTGAGGTGCTGACTTCCGTAGTAGGTTTCTAGTGATTATTAAGATTAAAGGAGGTATTACTTCTAGGCATTATATTTTCAGCATATCTAGTGATTATTAAGATTAAAGGAGGGTATTACTTCTAGGCATTATATTTTCAGCATATCTATGCAAAATAGTATTGTGTGGCACAGGAGCGTATCCAGACCCGCAGCCCAGGGGGAGTCACAACTAAAATGTTCGAGGAGGAGGAAAAAGTCGGAAGCAGTCGCTTTTAAATTGTTGTTTTTACTAATATTTACGTTTTCAAGTTTTCATGTTATCCACATCAATGTCGATATCAAGGTGGACATTAAGGACTCATAACCATATACGCCTTCTCGTGCAGAGATTGTAGAAATAGACGTGATGCAAGCGATTCTGTCACGGGTGAAGTAATTGACTGAGAGTGAGCTTGCACCTTGAGTCACATTTAAAGGAATGCGAGAAGTAGTGCTTAATATGTTACTGACTATTTCTTCTGAGGGGAACTTAACCGATCTGTTGTTTTTTCTAAAAAAATTGTCAATGATCTTATCAGTCTTCCGCTTTATACTTTCGCTACTATTTCTGCTTCCATCGCTAACTGATATATCAAGTTTGTACTTCTCCTACAAATTAAAAGTTACCGTGAAGTTAAATTAAACAGCACTACTTGAATTAATACGAAAGTACAAGCAAAACAACGCCAACTACCGCAGAGGAAAGCGAATGGATTTTATTTTTATAGTTTTGCCGTAAAAATTCTGTATAAAAATTTCAAAGAAAAATGTCCAAGTAAATTTCCAACAACAAAATGTGTGCTAGCCAACGCTCATAAATAGCTTTCGCGACCAAGACCAGCCAAAGATAACTGAATCAATATAACTCTTCGGAACAATGGTCGGCCACTAGTAGCGCATGAAAAATCTAAAGAAAAAATGTCAAATCTCTCTAATAAAACTGAATGCTTGTACCCCTGTCCGAAAGAGTAAATCACTAGAATTAATCCACCAATTCGCTAGAACTGTTGTCGGTGAATAGTTAGTTATTCATTAAAACTCTTAAGAACGAATTGCAAGTATATTTCTAAGAAAACTTTAATGCTTCCCTACAAACGTAAAACATTTGAACTACTTAGGCCAGTGTCGCCATGAAAAATTAACGGGTGGCTAGACGTTTATTGCATGGAACCAGGGTTCTACTGGAAGAACACTAATTTAAAATTCGTTAAGCCAGTTTTTATTCTTCTGTTGCGAGGTCTTCACCAAGTTGTCTTGTTACCGATTTTATGTCGGCAAATCAGATAGGTTAAAAAAAATTTATGATCGCTGACCAATTTATTAGAAACAATAACACTTTAAAATCTCGAAATTGTGCTCTTTTTCATCTATAGGAGTAGGTAGGTAGGTAGTATCGAATGCTCTATAGACTCTTCCCATTGACATTTAGAATCAGTATCTAATTTCGCGTTGACCAAATAGATAATAAATGCTTGCATAATCTCTTCATGGGAGCCTAATGAGTACAAAGCATTCAAATGTGCATTAGCACTATCCACTAAATAGCGAAGTTGGCTTGCTAATCTTTTATGTACCTTTGGTAAATTGAATAAGTCGACAATGTGCTCTTGGAATATCAAATACCTATTATCATATCTTGCCTTCAACTGACTTAAAGCCTTAGCATAATTGTCATCAGTAACTATGAAGGACTTTACTGTTAGTAATGCCGTACCACATAAATATGAAGGTAGATGATTGAACTTTTCAATCACGAATAATGAATCGTTTTTGTCTACGAGCTTTGAAAAGGTTCCGAAGAAATTAGGAAATTCTGGGTACTTGCCGGTGAAATGTGGCAACTTAAGCTTTGGAAAGTTACAGGCAGGAGCAGCGGGACTTACCAATACCGTATTTTCGTGAAAGCTGGTAGACTTCCGATGCCCATTCGTTAATGTTAATATTTTCGACTTTACTTTGCAATAGAGATCTTCTAATGCGGCTCTGAACTTTGCCTCATTGAAGTTCTCTGGGGCTAACGTTTCAATTGATGATTGGTAGGCTAATGTCTGCTTGAAATATGACTCGAGAATTCCTAATCGACACTCAAGTTCTGTATCAGATAATGAATCTGCTTTGCTTTCGATTATATTATTAGTCCACGTAATACACCTTTTAGTGGATGATCTTTGATCTTTAATTTCCGAGATTTCGCTCATAGTTATATAATTTTTAAATATTCTAATAACAATCGCACTTGCCGTATTGAAGTATATAATTCAAAGTGCAATAAAGATCAACTATTTACAAAAAACAAAATTATTAGAATCAAATCACGTAAGATTTTTCATCACACCAAAGGTATTTATTAGTCAATTATTCAAAATGCAACAACAATGTCAATATTACACATAGAAAATGTCCAATGTCAATTAAATTCCTAAACAATATTTTTCTTCTTAATGTTCAAAATAATTGTTATTGAATGAATAATTAATTCAGAATTTGTTGGCAGAATTGCGCAAATCAAAAATGTCATTAACTGTGAATAAAAGTTACCGCAATCCACATAACATAATAACGTTATCTGATATTCACCAAATCATAAAATTGTACAAAAATATTTGTGATTTAGGTTGTATATGTATATATATATGTACTATGTATGGGTATAGTAATAATATGTGAGATCGATATATTTAAAGTCCCTTTCACCGTATATTATGCAATTGTGGACACTAATTTTTCATAACGGCAATAAATATGAGGAAGGTATGCCGTTAATAATGGAAAATAACATCAGCCAAATGACCACCACGACCAAGCCTACAGGACCATATCCTTTTCATGAAATTTTCCAAAACCAAATCGCAAAGTGGCTGGCCTATGTCCTCTCTTTCACGTGGCCCCAAAGGAAGAAGTCGCAAGGTGTTAAGTCACAAGATCTCGGTGGCCAATTGTAATCACCCCTTCGAGAGATAACACGGTCCGGAAACTTTTCCCGTAAAAGATCAATGACTTCGTTGCTTGTGTGGCACGTAGCGCCGTCTTGTTGAAAGTAAACGTTGTGCAAATGAATACCATCCAATTCCGGCCATAAAAAATCATTAATCATCTGTCGATAGCGCAATCCATTCACCGTAACTGTTGCTCCAGCCTCATTTTCGAAAAAGTAAGGTCCAATGACCCCGCGGGACCATAAACCGCACCAAACAGTCACACGTTGAGGATAGAGAGGCTTTTGAACAATAACTCTTGGGTTTTCCGAGCCCCAGATGCGACAATTTTGCTTGTTGACGAAGCCATCGAGATGGAAATGGGCCTTGTTTAGTAATTAAAAAGACTCCTTTGATGTTTTAAAAATACTGAATATTTATTCTCCAAAACTCGTTAATTTATATAAAATTTAAATAAAACTTTCTGGGAAAATAATTTTCTCATGAGAACTGCAGGCGGCAATTTCACGTAAGAATTTGCAAGCTTGCATTTCCCAGGCGCAGGCAAGTGATATTTGATTACTTGCGCATGAAAATTATGCCCCCAGACGCAGTATGAGATTTCAGAAGTTTTACCGTACCGTGAGAAGTGAATTATTTTCTTTCTGTAGATATGCATGTATATATGTACATTAATCTAATTCGTAGGTAATTGTTCATCCTGCCCCCTTGGGTTGTTATGCAATACAAAGTCTTCGTTGATCGTCATATGGGAGCGTGCTGCTGGTATTGGAGGAGATATGGACAACTGATTTCGGGAACGCTTGCGTCTCAAATAGGTATAGTAGCTGCATCCAGCAAGTTGTGCGCATAGAAGAACGTAACTGATGGTGTAATGGTGAACGTCATGTAGTGTTGCTCCTTGATGAAAAATTTGCCTTTCCTTCAGGTCTTGTATTTGGTTGATCAGGACATCCAATTCGCGATCATTGGATTGCAGATGAAGCTCGGGAGTAGCATGTTTTTCTGGCGTGTCCTAGTGGCTCCTTGAGAAATCGCTTAGGTTCATTTGTGGAATGAATGAAGAAATTACCTTGCTCAGGTAGCGGCCATGACAAGTAATCGTCATGGATGTTTGTTTTATTGAGCAGTCTGGTCGGAGCTGTAGAACACCGCTTCCATTGAGGGTTATTTGCATCACTCGTGTTCCACATACGATGTTGAATGTCGTTATCTATATAGCTGCTATATGCCTGAATGTGATCTTGTATTGCCTTAAATTGACGTTGGATTGCTTCGTCCTTCCGCTTTAGGATGTTGGTTGTGGATTCCAGTATAGATGTTTGGTTTCTCAATAAGTAAAGCAAGTGGTTTTCATTCGTACGAGACCTTTCAATTTCCCTTTCAATATGCTCAGCATAAGATGCATCGAGAATTCCAAAAAGTGTGTTTGCGACACTTCCCACTATTTCAAGGGGTGCCCTTCTTCTGCGTCCACTGCTTCGATTATGTAAGATCTCATTGGATTCCTCGATGTGCGTAAGCTGATGTTGAAATTGGGAGAATATTTCCAAGCAATGATTTCTTCGAATGGTTGTATTATTACAGAGATTGCCTATTTCACCTATACATTTCCTGATCCCTTTTAACTCGTTCCAATAGTTGTCGAGGTTATAATAGGTTATTAGATTCCATTCACTATTCATTAATTGTGCTTGTCCTATTTTTTCGAAAAAAATGCCTGGGTGACTAGTGAATGGGTCTACCTTCACAGGTTCTTTCATAGAATGTCCTAGTATGGGAAGGATGAGTGAAGCCAACATTAGTAGCCTTAGACTAGTGGATGTTTTGACCGGACTCGTGCTATGCTTAGTCTTATCCTCTGAACTTTCGGCAATTTTAGTTGTCTTTTTCCTCTTCACAAAGTCTGAGTTTGCCCAATTGGAATTAATTGGCAAGAATCTTCCTCGAAGGGGATGATAAGGTCGCTTTGATCCCTTTGGAGCTTGCTTGCTCTCGATGTCTCTTGAAGTCTTGACCAAGCCTTGTTTAGAGCTCAAGAGACATGTTGTTGATTTGATTGATTTATCGGTAGGTGAATTTGAACCCTTTTCTTCAATGTTGCTGCATTCGGAATAATGTTCTTCTTCCGGTAAGGGACAAAGATTGTGAATCGATCTTTTAAGAACTCCGGAGGCTGTTTTAACATTCACGACTCTTGTAACATTGTCCGTGCCATCGAAAGTTTCTACCACTCTGCCTAAGGGCCATTTTAATGGTGGTAGGTTTTTGTCCCTTATTAACACTAGAGTTCCTGGCTTCAGGTTCGGTTTTACTCCCCTCCACTTATTTCTTGTCTGAAGTTCTTGAATGTATTCTGCTGACCATCGATGCCAAAATGTTTGTTGGATGTGTTGTATTTGCCTATATCTCGTCAAATTGTTAAATTTTTGGTCGCTGATGTCTGTTTCAGCAAATGTTGTCAGTGGTTTGCCTGTCAAGAAATGCCCTGATGTTAGCGCTTCAAAGTCGTTAGGGTCTGCTGACATGGGTGTTAATGGCCTGGAATTAAGAATGGCTTCGACTTGAACGATAATAGTGTGCAGTTCCTCGTAAGTTAGATTTGCATTTCCTACTTGGCGGGTTAAGTGATTTTTTGCAGATTTCACTGCCGCTTCCCAGAGACCCCCGAAGTGAGGTGATCGTGGAGGAATCGGCTTCCACTCAATATGGTTCTGGGCACATAGCTGCGACAGCGATGACTGCAATTTTTGTGAAGTGACCATGTCCTTTAATTCTTTTAATTGTGCTCTTGCCCCTAAGAAGTTTGTTGCGTTATCACAGAAGATAGTGGCGCATAAACCTCTTCGAGCTATGAATCTCTTTAGGGCGTTGAGGAAGGCTTCAGCTCTGAGATCGCTAACTAGCTCCATGTGGACTGCCTTTGTAGTGAAACAAACAAACACGGCAATGTAAGCCTTTGTCGGGGATTTTCCGCGCACTTTGAAGTGAATCATTATAGGACCACAAAAATCGACGCCTGTGGTGTGAAATGGTGTTGAGGTCCTTACTCGTTCCTTTGGTAGGTCTCCCATTATTTGTTCTAGAACCTTTGGCTTACACCGAAGGCATCTTATGCACCTATAAACGGTTTTCTGGGCAAGTCTTCTGGCGTCTAGGACCCAGTATCGTTGTCTTGCAATTGCGATTAATGTTTGAGGAGCGGCATGCATGTGTTGTTTATGCAAATGATCGAACAACAACTCATTAAACTTGTGTCCCTTGGGCAACAGTATTTGGTTTTTTGCTTCTTGTGCAAGATCGGAGTGTTTTAGTCGACCTTCTACTTTGATGATCTGGGCCGTTTGGTCTAGGTATGGAGTCAAGTGTTGAATGGGGTCACTCGGATCTAATGCCTTATTTTTCTTCAACTCCAAATATTGACGGTAAAGTGCAGTTCTCTGTACATTCTTGATAACTCCGCTTAAAGCCTTATCCAATTCTGTGATTGAAAGTTCTCCCGTTTTCCTAGACCCCTTTGATGATGTCTTACAATTCTGTGTAAACCTGATACAGTAGGCAAATATTCTTTGCATCTTTTGAAATGAGTTTGAATGGTTCACTAATTATAGAATATCGGTGTATTCATGCTCCTTTATTCCTGTGGTTAGTACTGATTTCTTCGGTTTTATCTCCGGACCCTGTCAGTCAATTTGAATGATGGTTTGGGCCAACTTGCTTCGCGATTGACTAAAAATGCTGGTCCTTTAAACCATAGCCCTGATTGCACTAGGGCATCAGGCAGCATGACTCGAGAAATGATGTCGGCAGGATTTTGAGCTCCATCAATGTGCCTCCACTGGTTTGTTTGAGTCAGTTGCTGTATTTTCTCTACCCGATTTGCCACAAAGGTAGTCCATGTGTATGACGGCGAGGAGATCCATGAGAGTACAATAGTGGAGTCAGTGTAATAGACGATTTTTGATACTTTGACTGATAAACACTGACACACTCTTTCAGCTAGTTCTGCCATCAGTAGTGCTGCACAGAGTTCCAATCTAGCAAGTGTCATGGTCTTCAGTGTGCTATCCTTGATTTTGCACACAAGAGCCTAACCCTAATTTGTCCGTGATAATCTGATGATCTGAGGTAACAGCAGGCTCCATAGGCGTATTCGCTGCTGTCAGAAAATGCGTGAAGTTGCACATCAATTGGTTTGGACAATATTACATGTCGCGGAATTTTTAAAGTTTTTAGTTCAGATAAGCGTTTCTTAAATTTGATCCACTTTTCTTTATATTGGGCGGGAAATTCTTCATCCCAGGTACATTTGTCTTTAAATAATTCTTGCACAAATAGCTTTCCTAATACTGTGACGGGTCCTATCAATCCAAGAGGGTCGAAAATACGAGTTATGTCGGATAATACTGTACGCTTGGTTAGTTTATCTGGCCTATATTCTGCGATGTGATATTGAAATGTATCTTTGTTTGGCTCCCAGACTAATCCTAGTGCCTTAGTAACCTCAGTTTCATTGATGAGAGTCATTTTCTCTTTGTGATCTTCTGGTACAGTTTGCAATATCTCGGTGTGATTGGTGCTGAATTTTCTTAATTCGAAGCCTCCAGATCGTAGTAGTCGTATTAGATCGTCCTTAAGGTTTATTAACTCTTGTGTTGAACTAGATCCTGTCAAGATGTCGTCTAGATAGGTGTTTCCAAGAATGACATTTGCTGCTTCTGGAGCTGAGTCGTATTCAGCCAGAGCTAACTGGTGTAAGCTTCTGGTTGCAAGGAATGGAGCCGCGGCGGTTCCATAGGTAACAGTGTTTAATTGGTACGTTTGAAGTGGTTTCTCTTTGGAATCACGCCACAGTATGAGCTGAAACCTTTTGTCATTTGGATGTATTTCAATCTGACGATACATTTTGCAAATGTCTGCCGTCATCACGTACTTGTGAATCCTGAATTTGCTTAAGATGGAAAATAAGTCCGGCTGAACTGTTGGCCCTACCATCAGAATGTCATTGAGCGATTTACCTGATGTTGTCTTAGCTGATGCATCAAATACCACCCGGAACTTAGTGGTGGTGCTATCAGCCTTCGTGACACAGTGGTGTGGCATATAATAATGTATGGGAGGAATGAGTTCCCTTGCGTAAACTCTATATACTGTATTCTAGTGTTTTCGTTCTTATACAGTTTTCTCTCTAAGGCGAAAAATCGCTTAGCTGCGATGTCAAAAGGTGACCCAAGGTTTGAAGGTTTCTCCCGGAATGGTAGTTTTACGGTGTATCGTCCCGAAGTTGATCGTTGAGCGGTGGTTTGAAAGTGTTCTTCACATTCTAATTCCTCTCTTGACATGTACCTAGGAGGCGAGTCGTGATTTTCTATTTCCCAAAATTGTTGCAGCTGCCTTTCCAATGCTGTGACTGAAGGTTGAGTTGCGATATAGCAACTCTGCTTGCTCCTTGTTCCTTCTTGTATTCCTCCCGAAAGTATCCATCCAAACCGAGTATTTTGGAGCAACGGCAGGTTATTATGTAGTCTGATTTGCCCTTCTTCCAGTAACTGAAGAAATAGCTCTGCCCCCAACAACATATCAATAGACTGAGGTTTGTGGAATGCAGGGTCTGCTGACTGTATATTGTTGGGAATATTCCAGCTGGATGTTTTGATGTACATTGAAGGTTGTTGTTCCGTGATAGTTTTTAAAATCACTGCGTTTATGTCAGTAGAAAAGTCATTTAGCCTCGAATGAATCGTGAGGGTAGTTTCGTACCTTGCGTTTGTTTCGAGACCTTCAATTCCACTTATGGGTAGAGAAATTCGACGACGTTGCAGGCCTAGCGTTTGTACTAATCGTTCACAAATGAAGTGAAGCTGCGAGCCTGAGTCTAACAGCACTCTGCAGTTCACAAGAATCCCTGAAGCGCTGCTAACTCTTATAACAGCAGTTGCTAGCATAACTTGGGACCCTTTTGCTGACATTTGACTCATGTTTGTTGCACTGGATACTGATTGCATAGTACTCTGCGTTATTTCATTGGGTTGAATTGTGCTGACAGGTTTCCTTCCATGTGGTAAGGTTGACTTGCGTGGGTCATTTGAGCTGGCAGAGCTATTAGCATGATGTGGTGCAGACTTGGCCCTTTCTAATTCCGGATCATGAATTAATGTATTATGATTTTTGTTGCATTTCCTGCAGCTGCTTGATGAGCACTCTCTGGCCTTGTGACCAAATCTGGCCTTATGACCAAATCTCAGACAGTTTGGACATAAGTGCAATTGTCTGACAAGTCGAATCCGATTCTCTAATGGCAAATAGAGAAACTTGGTACACTTGTAAATTTTGTGCTCTGCTTTGCAAACAGGACACTGAGGTGTTTGAGCTGAAGCTGTAAACGTGGATGTCTTCTTGCGCTCTTCTCTTGTGTGAACTGCTTCTTGCATCTGAAATCTTGACTCTAAGAATTTTAAGAAGTCGCTTATATCTTGCAACTCTCGAGGAGACTTCAGCGATTGTTCATAAAGCCTCCTTGATTCTTTATCTATCTTCTGTAATAGTAAGTGCAGCAATATAGGACTCCAATCGTTGATATGAATGCCCAGTTTCTCGAGAGCTAATAGACATTCTTTGGTGCAGTCATATAGCCTCTTAATTCCTAAAGTTGTCTCCGTAGTGAGACATGGCTGGCTTAACAGGTCGTTCAGAATTGCAGTTACGATGGTTCTCGGATTGTATTAATAGCGCTCTATAAGAATTTTCCATGCCATAGTATAGTTGTCTTCTGTGGCTTGAAGATGTTTGATTAGTCGATTGGGCTCAGCTATTAGGTTCGCCTTTAGGTAGAACATTTTTTCTGCTCCACTTAATGGTCGGTTATGTATTAATGGCGTGAACAATTCTTTGAACTGAGTCCACTTGGTGTAACTTCCATCAAATGTAGGAAGGGTAATTTTTGGCAGCTTGACATTGCTATTACCGCCGAGAGAAGTGTTTTGCTCTTCCAGCTTTTCCTGTAGTTTTATGGCGATAGTCTGGAAGCGGTCTTCAATTATGGAATATGCTCTTACGTCGCAAGGTTTATCGCTAATATCTGCCATGATTTGTCCATGTAACAATGATATTTGATCCCAATACTGGTTGGCAAATTTAAGTTTTTGTATGTAGTATGCCTTTGACTGTGGGATTGTCATTTCTTTCTCGATTGCAGTAATGACTCGGTCTAATGCTGAGACTGTGCCCTCTAGTTGGTTCTTTAGCTTGAGTTGCTCGAGATTGTCTTTGATGGGTTCAGATTGATCTGCTGTCTGTGTACCGTCATTCTATCTGTGGGTTGAGACTATTGGTGCGTTCGTGATTTGTAACATACGTTCCTCTATCTTTAACATGAACTCTTTGTATTCCTTGTAGACTTGTTCATAATAATTTTGAGCAAAGTAAGGATGGTCCCTGTTGCCTTCCCTCTTTTCCTCTAGTTGCTCATGTGTTTCCTTAAATTTGGCCCATGAATTTTCGAGCCTTTCTAGGTAGCTCTTGGTACCTTCAAGTGTTCTTCGTTCGCTTCTTTCCTTCTTGAAATTTTCACATAATTGAGCTATTTCCTTACCAATATCTGTTTGGATGGTTGTCAGCCTTTTGAAATCGGCCATTGTAGCTTCGTGGGCCTTTAAAATATTCTTATTTGCCAGTAATAATGATGTACAGTTGTTGCTGATGGTGTACTTTGTAAACACTCCTGCTTGATTGAATAGCTAGCCACTGCTGATTGACTGAGTAAGTAGATACTGCTTCTTGTTTGAATAGCTAGCCACTGCTGTTTGACTGAATGGGTAGCTACTTCTGGAATGAATAGTTAGCCACTGCTGATTGACTGAGTAAGTAGATACTGCTTCTTGTTTGAATGGCTAGCCACTGCTGCTTGACTGAGTAAGTAGATACTGCTTCTTGTGTAGGTACCTGTCTATGCAGATGAAGTAGATAGCTGTTGCTATGTTCTTGTGTTGGTGATGTACTGAAACATTCAACACATCACGTCGGGGTCACCAATGTTTAGTAATTAAAAAGACTCCTTTGATGTTTTAAAATTACTGAATATTTATTCTCCAAAGCTCGTTAATTTATATAAAATTTAAATAAAACTTTCTGGGAAAATAATTTTCTCATGAGAACTGCAGGCGGCAATTTCACGTAAGAATTTGCAAGCTTGCATTTCCCAGGCGCAGGCAAGTGATATTTGATTACTTGCGCATGAAAATTATGCCCCCAGACGCAATATGAGATTTTAAAAGTTTTACCGTACCGTGAGAAGTGAATTATTTTCTTTCTGTAGATATGCATGTATATATGTACATTAATCTAATTCGTAGGTAATTGCTCAGGCCTCATCACTCAAAATGAGTTTTCGATGGAATTCCGGATCATTTTCATGCATTTCAAGGACCCAATCAGCAAAGACTCGACGTTGTTGATGATCGACCGGCTTGAGTTCTTGTGTTAACTGAACTTTATAAGCATTAAGACCCAAATCTTTGTACAAAATACGGTGTAATGACGTTTGTGGAATGTCTAATTCCAAAAAACGACGAGGAATGGACAAACCTGGGTTTTCTTCAGCACTTTCGGCTACAGCAGCAATATTCTCGGCTGTTCTTAAGCGACGTGCACGGGTTTTATTCTTCACATCACTAACTTGTCCCGACAGCTCGAATTTTTCTACCAATTTCTGTATTGCGGTCCGACAAGATGCTTCACGACGACCCAAAAATGTTCGAGTTTTACGAACCGTCTCTGCCACATTTTCACCATTTTTATAGTGAATTTTAATAATTTCAATGCGTTGTTGAATCGTGTATCGTTCCATTTTTACTAATGGCGTAGTTTGTACTTGTCAAATGTCAAAAAATTACAGCTCCAAAAGTGACCCCTACCGAAATAGCGGGCTAATTAAAATAACACCTGTTATTGGAAAACCCGATACATACCATAGATTTGGATAATATAAATAATATATTTAGCGATTTGATGCAATCCTGATACTTTGTGCAAGTGGCTATTTCTGGAACAATTTCCTCGATCGATATTAATTGTTATCATATGATGATAATTTGACCCGACAACGAAATGCATTTACATTTGCTGCACGATCACCAATGAAAGAGTTGGGTTACACCCGTATGTATGTAGGCACACCGCAATGAAGTGATGAGCTGATCAATTTATTAATTATTGATTGATCCAACGACGGTATTTCCTCGAGAAACTGTCCCTGCTCGGGCGCCAAATGTTAAAATGCAATAGTTTTGGCACTTAAAAAAAAAAAAAAAGAACTAGCTTCACTTGCATGAGAATGTTTATTGTTCAAACATTTAGAGAGAACAGACAGCTTACAATTTTGGTTGGTTATTTCCTGAACTAGAATTTTAGCAAATTAACAAGTTTGGTTTTATAGTATGCTTCTGGCGGTAAATTTAAAATTGAAATCTTATTGAATTAGAATAAAAAGATAATTAGAAGGTATTATAATTAATATAAGATATAAATTGTAATTGGAAATATAACGGAAATGATTATTATTAGTTATGATGAAACAGTAACAAAAAAAATGGACTGTAAGTAAGAACGCCGATTAAGTTAAAATTTAGTGGTTTGTTTCAATAAACGTGACTTAAATCCAGTCTTCCCCTTATGACTAAATATAACTATGTAATATCGAGAGAAATAATATCTTAGATATACAATTCCAATATATGTTGTTACTAAAAGAAAATTCACTCACTTATTATTCGAAGTTAAGAACTGCGATCAGTTAACTCAATTGAAGTTGTTATAAATCAATTCACACTTTAGAAATGGCAACAAATTATATATAAATATAAATAATAAATGATCACTAGATACTCAGCAATCTAAATTATGGAATCGACTTTATGGCGTTAAAAGGGATTAATATATATTTTGTTCTAGTCGTGCCCCGGAACAAGATACTTTACTTCAGTCGAGACACAAAGGAAAGTTGTGCTAGAAATACTTATT
This sequence comes from Dioctria rufipes, assembly GCA_963924295.1. Taxonomy (NCBI): domain Eukaryota; kingdom Metazoa; phylum Arthropoda; class Insecta; order Diptera; family Asilidae; genus Dioctria; species Dioctria rufipes. Next base: position 194,986 of record CAWUPM010000496.1, read on the forward strand.
CTTGTCGATACCCAGAATAAATATCCTTATCTCAGTCGACACCCAAAATAAAGTAATTTTGTTAGTAATAGCCAAGTCGATTTCCGATATGTGACCAATAATCGCTTGCTGCAAAAAAAGAGAATGGATTGAGGCTAGCATTCGCTTTTTATTGCATTTGAGATGCGCACGCACCAACAAAATGATTTTAGTTTTGCAGCAGCTGTATTTGCCATAGAAGCAGTAGTTGACCACAGCAGCAGCAGTTGACCATAGCAACAACAATTCCCCCCAGAAACAATAATGCTGTAGGACATAACCAAGATACTAGGAGTATATCGTATTTATATAAGTGGCTATTCCTAACTTGTTTTTACATATTACAAAGTTTGAATGTTTATTTTTTAAGTTATAGTGAATCATTTGCTAATATGTAACAAATTTTTTTAGTTTCGAATAAAAGTAACTAACTTATGTGGATCCTGTCGAGTGTTCGTAATGTTTTCGCAATCTGCTATTGACTGCTCTGTAGTGGTAACTGCATTGCAGGCTCATTAATTGAGTTGATCGAGGGGAACCTGACATCTATCGTTTGACATTTGTTTTTGTTGATCACTTCTGGGTTGCTGATATTTTTTCTATCCGGGAATACATCTTTCTATTGTCTTTTTTTTTTGCATTTTTTATTTATTTAAAATGCATGGTTTTTTGCGATTTTCTTTTTTTTTCTCAGTGTACAAGGAAAAATACGTCTGGAAAGATAATGCCAAAAATCAGAAACTTTGCAGAAATTTGGGAAAGTTCGTCGTGGGCGTTAGAGCTCGATTAGTATTTAAAAAGAGACAAAATTATAAATGGCTGGATCTCCCTGTGACTGGAATAGTGTTTTCAGCCAACTGACAATTTTCACCTCATAAAGGTCTACCAGCGCCTTATGAAACGATATACGCACTTGAGTTCGTATTTCATTCTTGTAGAGTACTACGATTACTTTATGAATGCGTTGTCAGAATTAAATGACGCACATTAGCGAGTTACTTTTTTCTCATAGAAGTACCTTAACTGTTTTTGAAAGAGTTACGTATGTTTCATAAAAAGCCATTTGAATTTTTTTAAGAGTATAAAAGCACTCTCACAACGGTACACTAATAATTAGTATAACCTAATTATGAGAGGAACACTTTGCTTATCAGTACTTTTAGAAAGGGAGCCGTCTACATATATAGAGCACCTCTCGGCGATCTTATTTGTGTCCGGTCATACCGAAATTAGACGATATTTTTTTTTAATTTCAGTCACCGGAGAACAAATTATCGTTGAGAATAGGTTTGAGAATTGGTTTGAGAATAGGTTAAAATTAAAATTAAACTTTAATAATCCAGTACAAAGCATGAAAAAGAATATTCGTTTAAAAAAATCAAACTACATAGTACATAGATATATACTAATACCCTACGGCTTTAAGTTTTAACAATTTCCATTTAAAACTATACTCGACCTGGTTCTATGCACATTGTCGACTGTATGCTGGATATATGTAAACACTAGTAAATAGAATTTGATAAAGTTGCAGGACGAATAATTTCTATACAAATTATTTTTACACCCACATTGCACAAATAGCACAACAGGAGAAATGTTTCCCTTCAAAATATTCTGAAAGTCTGAAAGCTTCACCATCCGTGAAACAATTTTGAATATAATGGTCACATCTGCACTGCAGCGAGCAAAATGTTTTCATGTAGAGAAAATTCAAAGGAAATTTCGGAAATAAAAACAAAACATAGACTGAGCTGAGATTTAGAATTTCTGGGTACAGTTATAGAAAATGTGTCGTAGATAAACTGTCAAATCAGTGTTGCAGGGTAGTGAGGTTAATATTTTACTTTAAATCAGAATCTGCCCGAATTCATTACAAGGAGAAGTCGGGTCCATTGCGAAGTTTGCTTTAATAAAATTACCCAAAAAACAATTTGCCAGGATACGACATAAAAATCGAACATTAATTTGTATATTTTACAAGTAGTCCAGTCAATAGGAGTTGTTCTTCTACAAAAGTGGGGCAGTTGTGTTTTTATATATGTGATTTGATTCCAGGCCCTTTGAAAACCCATGTTTTCAACACTGACTTATAACGATGGACTGAGCGATTTGCTATTTCATGTGGCACAAAAAATATTGTGTTTCTGTATACCACCGATAGAGCACCCTTTAAAACAATTACTACATAAAAATATGTAAAACTCAACCAATCAGATGAAATTTTACACCCGTAAATCGAATTAAATTAAAAAATATTATTTTCTTTTGTCCAAGTGATATTTTAATCGCTTATAAGCACTCTTCTAAGAAATTAAACTAATTCCGACTTTAATTTTCAAAAGTTATTCTTAACTGAATCCTGCGTATGGGCAAGAGAGACGGAGCATGGTAAACACTATCTTTACCTTATTCTTTCTGCGGTGATTGCATCTGCAGCCAACATAAAAACAGCAAATGGCATAAGTAAACGTTCAGTACGCAATATTTTGTGTTGGTGGCTCCAAGTCTGCCATAGAGCGAAAGAGAGAACTGTAAAACTTGTGCCATTCTTTCCTATAGGAAAATGGCAATACGCTCAGTCCATTGTTATAAGTCAGTGGTTTTCAACCTACGGCAGGGGGGGGGGGGATCTGCGCGATCCGCCATCTTAAACTAAAGCTACAAAAAATTGTTTTTCTTTCAAAGTAATTCCTCAACGGTTAATACTACTACAAAAATGGGTGATACAAATTTGAAGAAGACTAAATTCCTTATATACAATTTTTTGTTTAACTAGGTGACTACTATCACCTCCTATCCCATGGACCAAAATCGACGAAACACCCTGTATAAGGGGTACTATACGTATAATTTTTTTTGGAAGAATGTTCACGTGTCCGCGCTGTAACTCGTTACAAATTAGACTTACAAAAAAATGTTTACACAAAAAATGTAGGTAATTTAAACTTCTTCAAATTTGTATCAGCCATTTTTGTCGTACAACCGTTGAGAGTAATTAATTTTTTGTACGTTTAAGCCAAGATGGTGTACCGCGCAGGCCCCTCCCCACAAGGCTGAAAACTTGAATATTTCATCGAGGCCCGGAACTAACATATATATATATATATATGTATATATACAACTACGCCACCTTTTGTAAGGCAAAGGCCTTATTTAGTCCCTATTGACTGGACTGAATGTACAAATCAAACAAATTCGTATAACAAAGTATATACTCATACCCAACAGTAAGCCATTACAGATCCATATGCAGTTTCACCATGGAGAGTTTATAGACCTTAAATTTTCTCTTCATGAATTAAATTTCGAAATTCTCAAATGTCTGTTTTTGACTTATACAAATATTCGGAATTCTGATATCGCCATCTCTTGAGCAATTGTCATATTAAACATATCTATTAGTTTTTATAATCAATAATGAAGCTTACGTAATTCCATTTGGCAAGTAGAGGGATTGCGTTTTAGATGGGATTTTCCATTAATTTTTTCTATAAAACCAGGTTTCAAGTAAACCTCGTCTTATTCTATCAACACCATAGTTGTTGATTCGAATCAAACAAAATACAGGGAAACATAGTGTTTGAAATAAACGTTAAAGAAACCATGAGCTCTTTCGATTGGCATGTGCTAAGATGAATGGAAAAAAAAAACAAAATGGATATGTATATTTCTTTGCCAGTAATGTTTATTCCTTTAAATTTTATATATTTGGTTCTTGTGTGTAAGACATACTCAGTGGGTTATAAATAAAATTCACAATATTCTATAAATACTAAACTAACACATTAGAAAACAAGAAATTGGGAGCGGGACGCACCAACCCAAACGATCTTTCTCTTAAGAGGCGATCTGGAATCTCAACTAGTGATGAAACCCAACTCAAACACGAGACCTACCCATGTGATACACTCCGTGTCATGACAATTTTACTTTTTCAGACCTACCTGCGAGTCACCGAGTAAATACCCATTTAATATTAGTATTAATCACACTCTAACATGTATAATATGATATTAATTCATATAATAACTCAAATATTTTTGATTTATAAACACGCGTATTTACTCTACTTTTCATGAAATCTAATCATTATAATTATAATTTTTGTCAGATGTTTATTACTCAACTACGCGCACTAACCACTTGCAACCGACTAGGCAGGTACAGGAAATTATCGCGTCAAAGATCCCTTCTTAAGCAAATTCCATTTTATACCCTAGACGAAATCTATAGTGAATACTAAGTTTGTCATTACGTCTGTAACGCACAGAAATAATTATGAACAAATGGATGGACACCCACGCAAATATTAAAAGTTATTTTGATTTTTGCATGTCTGTCCGACCGTCTGCGCGAATGATAACTCGAGAACACGTTTACGTAGAAAGCTGAAATTTTGTACACGGACTTTAGAAAAAGTAAAATTAAGTTCGAAAATAAGACAAATCGGGAATACAAAAATTTCGATTTTCCACTATATATTTGTACACTGCTTGAGAACGCGTCGATGTAGAGAGCTGAAATTTGTTACATGGTGTTTTTATAGTAATAACAAAAAAAACTTCAAAAATGGACTATATCGGGCAACACCTTCTTGGTGTTACTATATAAAAAATTTGGTTTTTTATATATATTGTGAAAACGATCAGTCTTAGACATTTTTATCGTACTAAATCTTCTTCAGAATACGCCATCCTATAAAATTGGTTATATTCACTTTTTCTATCCGATGAACTGTTCTAGAAGTATATGCGAAAAACCACTTCGAAAATCAAACTTGCATAGATCGGTAACCAATTCTAGCATTTTTTGCTAATTCATATTTTTATTACCCTATGCGTCAGCATCCTTCAATAATGAGGGTTTCGTCAGACTTGAAACTTTCAGTTGTTGCTAAATAAAGGGTTTTCCAATAAGAGGTGTTATTTTGATATTCAAAGACAAATGCCATTTTTTGAGACAAACGATCGGATATTTATATTATTACAAAAAGGAAGGTATGCCGTTAATAATGTAAAATAATATCAGCCAAATGACCACCACAACCACGCCTACAGGACCATATCCTTTTCATGAAATTTTCCATAACCAAATCGCAAAGTGGCTGCCATATGTCCTCGATAGCCTCACGACTTCCATCTTTGAGGTCTTAAATTGACGCTGGGCTGTTTGCGTAGACCTTCTCTTTCACCTAGCCCCAAAGGAAGAAGTCGCAAGGTGTTAAGTCACAAGATCTCGGTGGCCAATTGTGATCACCTCTTAGAGAGATAACACGGTCCGGAAACTTTTCCCGTAAAAGAACAATGGTTTCGTTGCTTGTATGGCACGTAGCGCCGTCTTGTTGAAAGTAAACGTTGCGTGATGAGGCCCATTTCTACCTCGATGGCTTCGTCAACAAGCAAAATTGTCGCATCTGGGGCTCGGAAAACCCAAGAGTTATTGCTGAAAAGCCTCTATATCCGCAACGTGTGACTATTTGGTGCGGTTTATGGTCGAAAATGAGACTGGAACAACAGTTACGGTGAATGGATTGCGCTATCGACTGCTTTTTATGACCGGAATTGGATGGTATTGATCAACGTAACCATTGATATTTTACGGGAAAAGTTTCCGAACCGTGTTATCTCTCGAAGAGGTGATCACAATTGGCCACCGAGATCTTGTGACTTAACACCTTGCGACTTCTTCCTTTGGGGCCACGTGAAAGAGAAGGTCTACGCCAACAGCCCAGCTTCGATTCAAGTCCTCAAAGATGGAATTCGTGAGGCTATCGAGGACATAGGGCAGCCACTTTGCGATTTGGTTATGGAAAATTTCATGGAACGTATATGTCCTGTCGTGGTGATCATTTGGCTGATGTTAGTTTTCATTATTAACGGCATACCTTCCCCTTTATAATGAAATCAAGATGTGATCATGTGTCTCAAAAAATGGCTTTTTTCTTTGAATGTCAAAATAACACCTCTTATTGGAAAACCTTTATTTTTGGATACTGTCTGAGAACGCGTCGACACAGAGAGCTGAAATTTGGTAGATCGTGTTTTCATATTAATAGCAACTAAGTTGTTAAAAGTGGACTAAATCGGTCAACCCTTTCTTGTTGTTGCTAAATTTAGGTTTTTTACGTATGTTGTGAAACGATCCTACACATTTTGATTGTACTAGAAACTTCTTCAGAATTAGAAATCCTACAAAATTGGTTAGAATCATTTTTTCTGTCCGATAAACCGTTTTCAAAATATATATGAAAAACCACTTCAAAACGAAAACTTTCGCACAGTTGAGTGATCTTACGAAATTTCGTACGGGTATTTATCTAGGGTATCATAAGAATTGGCCTTAGACCAATTCTAGCTTGCTTCTTAATAGTAATTTTTTCATGCCGTTTGCAATGCATAGAAATTGTGGACACCCGAGCATAATACTATTTTTGTTGTTGTGATTTTTGTATGTCCGTCTATCCGTCCAACCGTCTATCTATCTGTCTATCTATCTGTGCGTCTGTCCCTCTGTATATACGCCGGTCTGTCTTTACGAGAATTCGAGAGCTCAAATTTTGTATATGGCGTTTCCATTAAATTTGTAAAAAAAAAAATCACAAATGGACTAAATCGGACAACCCCTTCTTGGTTTTGACATACAATATTGAGTTCATTTACGTATACTATGAACATTATCAATTCGAGATGATCTTTGTTAATATACTGAAAATTTCTTCATAATATAAAGTCCTATTAAATTTGTTATAGTCATTCATAATTCAAGAATTAATTTCGCGCAGACGGATGACCATACGAAATTAAATGCAGACACTCATCTAGCTAGGGTTGCGTGAAATTTGATCTTAGATCAGTTATAACTTTTTCTCAGAAGTTGTGTTCAGGACACCATAGCACCAGTGACTGAAACTTTTGCTTTTTAGGTCAAATTTTAAAATGGCCATTTATTAAATATTTATATATCAGGCTTCAATGTATCTATGTGGAATCTGTAATTCTAAATTATATTTATTGTATAAAACTGCAAATTGCATTTTAAAATCCCGAATTTCTTTAGTTTAAAATTTATATTTTATTCGCAATTGCATTACTCAAGTTACGCCACATAATTTTCTCACCGATCGCCAGACGCAACATGATCCCACGTAAATTATCAAAACTTTGCCTGAGTAGCAAGCTTGCTAGAATTTGCTGGGAAAGTTGTGTGGTGTGAATTGAGTCAGCACTTTTTATGAAGTACAGGTGCTTAGATTATAACTTGTAGGTATATATAAGTGACATTAAATTTAATAAAATTTGTCATTCGTTTTTATTTAAAATATTTGTTAGTCGCTATTGCTGCCGGTACAAGAACCGAGTAGCCCGGGACATTAATAATTAATTTGCTTTCAGATTTATGAGTTTCGTGTAATCGGTGAAACACCGAATGCACAGCAACAAGGTTGAGGTGAATCACTTCAGCCTACCAATTTTAACAGGTAAACAAAAGAGTTTGATTTAACATTTAGTGACCCCGACGTGATTCAGCACGCTCAATCACGCTCAATAGAAGACATCCTATATAAGCAAAGCGCATTCTGCTGAGCCATTATACCAGGAAGGATGCCACCGAAGATTAATAAGGCAATGGACCCTTTGGCTGCCACCCAAGGTGTTCAGGGCAAGGAGATCCAAAACATCCTAACCAACTATAAGAAGGATCCTGTGGACAGGAAAACGTATAGCTACTACGAAGAAAGACTCGCACGTCTGGATGCAGCATCGTCACGTTTTGAAGCTACTGACCAAGATATCCGAGGCTTACCTTCACCGCTTCTAGACCATGCATATTTTGCTACGGATTTCTACCATAAGATAGAAGCAATCTACGAAGAGTTCAGGCAATATTTATCTAAAATAATAAACCAATTCCAGGAAGCCGATGACCTAAATGGGGCATCACAGCAAGTCGATACTGGGAGAGTACCATTAACAACATGCAGTACGAATATTAGTGCGCCAAATGACACTAGTACAGCCAGTCAACATCAGCAGTCTAAATCGAATAAAGAGCCATCATCGAGAGATCTGCCAGTTTACGCAAGGGCTGGCAAGTCAGATGCAGATAAAACAGATGCCACTAAAGGGGCCATACCCAAAACTTATGAATCCAAAAGCCCTCCGGTATTATCAAAGGCTAATGATTCCGAAGGTAACAGAATTTGGAAAAGACAACAAGCGGTAACTCAAACCTTGCTGCGACTCCTTGATAACCTGGAGCAAACTGACTTCACTGATGTAACAAAAACATTTTATGAGATCAAGATAAAGGCAGTAAATAAATACTGGGCTCAAATTGAAAACTACAACCATGACTTGTGGGAATTTACAACTGACCCTACCTTAATGGAATATAGCCTGGAAGAATACATACAATTAGAAGAGAGGGTACAAGAATTAATTATGCGGCTCTCAATCAAGCTAGAAGAGCTACATCAACCAGTTAGCAGTTTCGCGCCATGACAGACCATGGTGGTTGCTAACCCATCTACAATGCTGAAATTACCGAAGATAACTCTACCCAAGTTCGATGGAGATTATTCCAAGTGGCGCCAATTCGTCGATTTATTCACACAAATGGTCCACAATCAACCTATAGCCAGTTGCCAAAAGATGTGGTACCTCAAGACGTACTTAATAGGAGAGGCCGAAAAATTGTTACGACATTTCACCCTATCCGAAGACAATTATCTTGCGGCTATTGGCTGCATCACTAATTAATAAACTCCTGCATCATTTACTTGGGTTAGAAAACTTGGGTCTAGAAATAGCCCATTGGGACCCACTTCTACTACACATTTTATACAAAAAGCTGGATAGAACTACACACTCGCTTTACGAACAAGGTCTATCGAATCCTAAGGAATTACAGACCATGAAGAATTTCCTAGCCTTCTTAGAGATGCGTTTTCAGTCGCTAGAAGCCTTGAGCAATAAGGGCAGAGGAGCGGAAGAAGGAACTAGAAAACCACTCTTGTTCAAAACATCAACCTTAACATCAATGGTTACTCCAAGCCAAGGTTGTGTAGCCTGCACGGCCAGTCACCCACTCTTCCGGTGCCAGACCTTTTTAAAGATGACGCCGAATAATCGGTTGATGTTAATAAATGCGCACAACATATGCCAGAATTGCTTAAAGAAAGGTCACCATGTTTCTCGATGCATATTGAAGGGTTGTAGTAAGTCTACCAAAAGGCATAACACATTGGTTCACATAGATCAAACTATCAGACAAGAGAATGCATCGGAAAAACCGTCGACTACTAGACTAGCAGAATCCAGCTGGTCTCCACCCAGTAAGACGGCTCCATTGAGTTTAACGGCCTTGGTGGAACCTCAATCCAAGGGATATGTCCTGTTTGGTACTGCACTAGTTGAGCTTATAGACGAAAATGGAAGAGCAGTGGAATGTCGAGCTATTCTTGACTCCGGCTCACAAGTAAACCTGATCACGGAGAAAGTAGTCAAGAAACTCGGGAAGGCGACCTACCCTGCTTCCTTAGGAATTCAAGGCATTGGTAAAGGTCAGCAGCAGAGCAAAAGAAGAATCAACATCCAGCTAAACTCAAGGGTCAATGGGCTCTCAACAAAACTAGAGGCATTTGTGCTCGACCGTATCATATCTTATCAACCAAGCCAGTTACTGGATGTGTCGAGATGGAACATACCACACAACATCCAATTAGCTGATCCTGGGTTCAATCGACCAGACAGAATTGATCTACTTATTGGAGCAGAGTTCTTCTTTCAATTATTGGCCATAGGACAAATAAAGCTGGGTCCAAATTTACCCACGCTGCAAAATACCATATTGGGCTGGATTGTAGCAGGAAGGACGAATCAAACCTACTCCCCAATTGCTGCTTGCGGCATATGTTCAGAAGAAGAAGACCTCAATAAGACAGTCGAAAGGTTTTGGAAAATAGAGGAAGTAGACTCAACAGGATCAAATTGTCACACCAAGAGATGAAATGTGAACCTATTTTTAATCAGACAGTGAAAAGAAATGCAGAGGGTCGATTTATGGTTAGACAACCATTCCAAGAAAAACGCAGTAGATTGGGAGAATCGAGTGATATTGCAATTCGTCGCCTTCTAGCCATAGAACGAAAACTTGCGAGAAATCCCGAAATACAGTCGCAGTACATCGAATTTATGAAGGAGTATTTACATTTGAACCACATGAGTGAGGTGAACCCTGCTGAATTTGCAAAGCCCAATTACTTCCTGCCGCATCACTACATCTTAAAACCCAACAGCACGACGACCAAACTAAGGGTAGTCTTTGATGCCTCTGCCAAGACATCATCGAACGTGTCATTAAACGATCTGCTAACCAACGGTCCCACCATTCAGGATGACCTGTTCACCATCCTATTAAGATTTCGCTTACCACGATACGTCTTCACGGCAGATATTGAGAAGATGTACCGGCAAGTCTTGGTGTCGGAAGAAGATCGGAAATACCAAGTCCTAAGGAACCAATCAGATCCTATCAGCTGAACACCGTTACTTATGGTACGACTTCCGCGCCATACTTAGCAACCAAATGTCTACAACGTCTCACCGAACAAGGAATGGAGCAGTGGCCTCGGGGAGCAACGATATTAAGGCGAGATTTTTATATGGATGACTTAATGACGGGATGCGATAGACTTCATGAAGCATTAGAGGCGCAAGGTCAATTAAACGCTCTGCTTCAAACAGCAGGTTTTAAGCTGAGAAAATGGTGCGCCAATCACAAGGAACTTTTGAAAACCGTCCCTTCCGAAGTTCGCGCAATCCAACTGGATCTTTTCGACAATAGTGATGAGAAGATCAATACATTAGGACTGAGTTGGGCACCTCAAATGGACGAGTTACGAGTTAAAGGCCATTGGCTGGAGAGTGACAAGGTAACCAAAAGAATAGTACTGTCTGATATTGCGCATTTATTTGACCCGCTGGGCTTTATGAGTCCCGTAGTTGTAATGGCAAAAATCTTCCTACAACAATTGTGGCAAATAAAGCTGGATTGGGACGCAGCTCTTCCAATGGAGCTGCATACGAAATGGCTGCAATTTCGGAATAACCTCAAGGCCCTTGATGTGATAAGAATCCCGAGACACATGTTCAAGGGTGAACTAGCAAAATCCATACAATTACATGCCTTTGCGGACGCCTCAGAGAAGGCTTACGGAGCCGCAGTCTATTTACGATCGATCGGTAGTGGTGGTGTAATACGAGTCAATCTCCTGTGCGCCAAATCCAGAGTTGCACCATTAAAGACACTTACTGTCCCCTGACTTGAGTTATGTGCAGCAAAACTAATGGCTGAACTGGTTCACCGGGTTCTTCGAGATCTGCAGTTACCGGAAGTAAAAACTTTTTATTGGACCTATTCAGAAATCGTATTTGCATGGATTTAGTGGGCAGCAGCCTCGTACCATACCTTTGTAGCCAACAAAATTGCGACAATACAAGAATTAACCACACAAGAACAATGGAGACATGTAGGGGCACAACCCAGCGGATATCGTGTCGAGAGGCGTCCCACCAGAAAAGCTAGCGGCCAAGTCATTATGGTTTTACGGCCCACTGTTCCTACATGGCGCAGAAGACGGATGGCCAGCACCCTACAAACGCACGCAGACGAGCTTAGAGAAAAGGAAATCAAGGCGATAGTGGCAACAGTTAGTGATGCTCCACATTTTATGGATTTGATAAATCATCAAAATACATTCGATAGATGGCAGAGCATAATCGCATATATTCGGAGATTCATCTCAAACACTCGCAAGAAAGAGAAAAATCGATGCCTAAATCGCAAACCCACCACTATAGAATTAGATGAGGCGCTTACTGTAATGATAAAAAAGGCACAAGACGAAGAATTTCCAACTGAGCAAAGGGAACTAGAACATTCAGGCCACATTAGCACCAGCAGCCCATTAAGTAGCCTTAGCCCATTTTCAGATGAAGCGGGATTGTTACGCGTTCGAGGAAGACTGGAGGCCGCGAATTTGTCATATGATGCTAAGCATCCGATTTTATTACCATACGCTCATAACGTCACGCGTCTACTGATGACCAATCTTCATGTCAACCACCTTCATGTCGCGCCACAAGCACTGCTAGCTATAACCCGCCGAAGATTTTGGCCCATTAAGGGTAAATGTATAGCACGAGCCATAGTTCAGAGGTGCGTGCGCTGCGCGCGGGCTAAGCCGAAAATGCTATCACAATTTATGGGTAACCTTCCTGAACATCGAGTACAGCCAGCGCGACCGTTTATAAATTCCGGAGTGGATTTTTTTGGACCCTGTTGGACGCACTACAAACTTCGAGGAAAACGACCACAAAAATCTTATGTTGCTGTGTTCTGCTGCTTTGCGCAAAGGCTATTCATTTTCAAATAGTAACAGATTTAACTACAAAAGCTTTCATAGGTGCGCTTAAACGCTTCATAGGTAGAAGAGGTAATTGTCGTAACTTATACTGTGATAATGCTACAAATTTCGTCGGTGCCAAAAACAAGCTCCAGGAATTGAGCACCAGCATATATGATCAAAAATCACAAGAGCAGATACAGGGTTTTTGCAGTACTAGGGCTATTGAGTTTCATTTCATACCGCCCAGAGCGCCACACTTTGGAGGCTTGTGGGAAGCTGCTGTTAAATCAGCCAAGCATCTACTGCGACCAAACCTCGAAACCGCCAACTTAACCTACGAAGAATTAGAAACGCTAATGGTTGAGATTGAAGCAATTTTAAATTCACGTCCTTTAACACCAATGTCATCCTACCCAGATCACTTTGCGGCACTTACACCAGGTCACTTTCTGATTGGAGAAACGACGACGGCAATCACCGACCCCCAAGCACGGCCGCTAAACATAGGACTGCACCAGAGGTGGAAACTGGTAAACCATTTGAAAAACCAGTTCTGGTATAGATGGTCCAGAGAATACCTCAGCGAGCTACAGCATCGCTATAAGTGGAAGCAACAATGTACAAACGCACAACCCGGAATGATGGTGATAGTGAAGGAAGACAATCTCCCTCCTGCAACATGGCATTTAGGAAGAATTGAAAGGGTCATTAAGGGTGAATATGGTTTGGTACGAGTTGCGGATATCAAAACATCCAAGGGAGTTATAAGAAGACCTATACATAAGTTGGCTCCCTTACCTCTAGAGTCTGAGACAGACTGCGCAGAATCTACAGCAACAAAAAGATTGAGAGAAGATGATATATCGACGACATCCCCAAATAAGCGCAACAATCAAACGAATTCGGATGCGTCAACTGCAATTAAAAGACCGTTGCGTGGTGGTACAGCTATGTGTCTGACCCTACTTACATGTTTAATCTTGCCAATCATGGGACAAATTCAGATCAAACCATTCGGTACGCCGCCTGGATTATATTTTGAAAATTTGGGGAATACTCAACTGGTGTCAAATGAATGGAACTTGGTGATCTACTACAATACTAGCACATTATGGGACGAGTTAAATACTATTAGCCGAGGTGTAGAAAGGCTCCAAGAAGGTTGTAACTTGATGAAGGAATGTGATCAGTGTGGCCCCATCATGGAGCAATTTAAAGCCGCATTGGAGGAAATCACAAGTAACAATGAGTTACTCTTACACCAGAGTAGGCCACGAACTAAGAGAGGTGCTTTGAATATTGTGGGTAACGTAGCTAATGCATTATTCGGAGTGTTGGATTCTGAATATGCTAAGCACATGTTACAAATCATAGCGGACCTGAAGGAAACTGATGTGCACCTTATAGCGCTGATGAAGAATCATACATCTATGTTAGATTCAACAGTCAACCTCGTACAACGATCACAAGAGGCTACGGTGGCTCAACTAAGGCACTTCGACAAGTACCTCAATCAATCTATTGCTCAATTGCATAACATTAACACCGAGTTGAATCAACAAAGAGCAACACAATCGTTTATGGCATTGGCACTGCAATTGACGCTAGTTCTAAACAAATACCAGAGGATTCAATCTAACTTGTTAGATGTGATTATAGATACCCATTGTAGAGCATACCTACATACCACAATAATAAATGCACATGCACCTACCTCAACAACGAATAATAATAAAGAAATAAAAATAAACGAAACAAACATGACAAGCAAAAGTAAATAGCAACAAAAAAAAGAAATATGATCGGAATAGCCATGCGCCATTCTACGATCATTTAATGAATTTACGCTAAGTGAAAGAAAGTTGTAAAATGTAATATGATCACCACTAGTCACCATTGCACCGTGATGATACATACAATACATTACTCATTGAGCTAAAAAAAAATAAATAAAAGTAATTGCTCAATGACGCAATCGATAACTGTGTCATATCTACTTAGCATTTGTTCAATAAGAAAAAGATTGCAAAGTAAGCATCGAAGCAATGCTATGCTTGTTCATGTAGGGGTTAATGTATATGCATTTTTATCGATTAAATATATTCTTGATCGATATTGCTGATATGAGTAATGTAAGCAATTTTGTAATAGTCTTTAGTTCTCATGAGAAATAGTATTTTTTGTATTAAGGTTTTTACCATGTAAGCAATTTTTAAAAGTATAAATTAAGTGCGATTGAAAATAAAAATTCAGAGTTTTACCTACAACTCCAAGCGTATTATTTAACTGCCAGATATTGAGCCCCTTGGCTCCAACATGGCTGATATTAAAGGTATTGAGCTGTATAGCTCTCACTAATAATATCTCTCCTTTTTTTTTACACCAGATATTGAGCTCTTAAGCTTTAACTTGGTGGACTTTTTAGAGATTGAGCTTTCTTCGCTCTAATACTAAAAGTCGTTTCATTCATCCTTAATAGATCGAGCAACTGAAGAAGGCAAGCAAAGTTATGCCAAGAACACAACTTATTTACACCATCATGGCAAAATAAATCCACAGTTATTAAGCCAAAAACAACTATCGGAACAACTCACATTAATACAAGAAAATATCCCTACTACCCTTCGATTACCGTCACGTCCAGACAACCTGTTAAAGATATACAGCTTGATGAGTGTCGAAAGTCGAATAAGCGTGGATCAGATGATATTTCGTATAAAACTCCCGCTGCTTTCGCACGAAGAATTCGAACTACTACATATAATACCAATCCCATTTGAGGCAAACAACGAGCTCATGATGATAGGATCAATAGAAAAATTCCTAATCATTAGTCTACATCGGGATCAGTACTATCCCTTATCCGAGAATGATTTAAGGGGCTGCGTTACGTACGATGGGGCATTCATTTGTAAACAACAACACCCCATCTACAATAAGGGAGCAAACACTAGCTCCTGTGAACTCAGTGTTCTCAGTCATGGACCATTCGAGATCACTTGTTCCGCCACCGCTATTAGTAAGACACCACGGTGGATTCAACTGTTAACTGTCAACAAATGGATATATGTGAGACCTACTCCTGCCACAATCAACGTCATTTGTAAGGGTAATGTCGAACAAAGGACCATAGAGGGATCTGGAATTATAACATTACAGTCCAATTGTGTAATAAGGGACGAACACACCACTATTCATGGACACAATGTCTTTTCAAATAATTTAAAGGGTGGATTTACGCCACTAAAGAAACTTATCGACTTCATCCATTTGAATACTACACCTCCTCCAATAACTTACCAACCAACACCAGTAAAAAATATAAGTAAAGACATCGAAGATCTACGAGAGAGAATCAAGAATCTCAACATAAATGCTACGCTGCCACCCCATACCACCAGTCATGACGTTCATCAATATACAGTTGCATATACTGGACTAATCATCATCATCATAGCTGGAGGCTACTGGTTAATCAAGCTAATCAAAAGCAATTCTGCTAAAGGTTGTCAAACCCAACAAGAAATACCTGTACCTAAGAAGAGAACACTATTCACCAATCAGACAGAATATAACCCATTAGCCAGAGCGGTATCGCAACCAACATTTGAAATTTTCGTATAGGTTTAAGTAACAATCTAAGTTAGTTCAGTTTGAATCATTTGATACATGTATACATGAAAACAGTACATCCATAGATCATAAGATTATTGTTTTGAGCCAGAGCTCAAGGCGGGAGGAATGTATAAAACTGCAAATTGCATTTTAAAATCCCGAATTTCTTTAGTTTAAAATTTATATTTTATTCGCAATTGCATTACTCAAGTTACGCCACATAATTTTCTAACCGATCGCCAGACGCAGCATGATCCCAGGTAAATTATCAAAACTTTGCCTGAGTAACAAGCTTGCTAGAATTTGCTGGGAAAGTTGTGTGGTGTGAATTGAGTCAGCACTTTTTATGAAGTACAGGTGCTTAGATTATAACTTGTAGGTATATATAAGTGACATTAAATTTAATAAAATTTGTCATTCGTTTTTGGAGAATAGTTGCGTTTTTATTTAAAATATTTGTTAGTCGCTATTGCTGCCAGTACAAGAACCGAGTAGCCCGGGACATTAATAATTAATTTGCTTTCAGATTTATGAGTTTCGTGTAATCGGTGAAACACCGAATGCACAGCAACAAGGTTGAGGTGTATCACTTCAGCCTACCAATTTTAACAGGCAAACTAAAGAGTTTGCTGTAACATTACTATAAGTCATGTGGCCAATGATATCGTTGTATCCGGAAGCTGCCTGAAGGTTAAACTGCTAGCCCTGAAAAATACAGTGAACGTGTATAGCCGGATATCGAGGAGTATGTATAACGTTATAATAACTATACCAAAATGGGTGGTACTTTAATTAATTGGGATCAAAAGCCTGCAATCCAAACCACCAGCCACGCTGTCGGTTCTGTAGGCAACTAAAAATGTTCAAAACATACCAGAGTATGTAAGGATAGGCCCTTCCTTCAAAGTACGTAACATAACTTTTGAAATTACATCGGGGTTCGGAATGTTTTCACAATTGCGCACTTTATAAAATTATGCAATTCGAGCTCGTTAACGTCCAGACCCGCTCAGTGACATCAATAAGCTACCGGCTAAGCCAGATACGTTTACATAAATATAACTTTTATCAATGTAATCCTGTTTATTGGTTTGCTGTTGATTATTTTATCAAATGTTAGTTGTATAGTTCAAAATAAAGACTTCCCGTACGATTAGATTTTCGATTTTTGCTTATCCGATTTTACTACATATAGGCCCTCTGCTGATTCAAAACAAAATTTTCCCAAAGAAATGTAACACGTACTATATATGTACTATGTACACTTCTTGAAAAATTTTAAAATAGATTCCCTTTGTAAATCCATTATTGGAGTATTGTTAGATGTTTTCAAAGGTAGAGAATATAATCCGCTTTTATACTTGAGTGCTGCTCTACTGATGCAACATCATAGAAAATTCTTCTAAATTTAAGCTATACAGAGTTGGCTGGGTTTTATGTAGAATTTTACGTATACATTTTTATACTATTAAAGTATACAATATAGAACTTAGAAATTGTTTGGTAAAAGCACCTTATTTTAGCATTGCAGCAAACTTAAAGCTTAAAATTTCCATTTGTTCTGTTTTGGAATGTAAAACTTGTTTTTATATTTCCTTTGTAATATAGTATATGACACCAGGCGTTTGTATTACAACACATTTTTCAGAATTTAAATTAATTTAATTTATAAATGTCTGCCCATCCGTGTTGGTTATCACGATTACAGCTACAAATTTGAAATATAAAATAAGATCTCTTTACGCATGTATTGCTATAATAAAAATTTAGAGCGTTGCGTAAAGAACCTTTCTTCAACTAATATTTCTCGAAGATAAAATACTAATAATGCATGCTATTTGAGAGTAGACAAAAGAATGTCAGAGAGGATAATAATTACAATTGCATACAAAAAAAGAAATTTAGAAGAAAAAAGCCACTGATCTCGGAAGTAGCGGTACTTTTAATTTTGGAGATTACACTTAGTATTACTTTCAAATAAATTTAGAAGCACCTGAAGCAAAAACACGAAAGTTTGCATTAGTAACGAATACGTCAAGAGAGAATCATATTGGTACCATAAGCATTATTAACCACAAGGCTTCCTTTTGTAAGTTACAATGATTTATTGGCAATTGTATTCGATTCACTAATAATTGTTAATTGCTAAAACATATGAGAATCAATCAAAGAACTAGTTTTAAGAGAAAGTATCTTGATCTCAAAAGAGAGTTTGCGATTGACAAAAAAAGTCCAATTCTGACATTATGACCATTTGTAGACGAAGCAAATGAAATCATCCGGCTAGAAGGCTGACTAAGACACATTGATTAGGAAATACGGCACTTACATCTCAACCATATGCATGCCGCCCTAAAAACTTCAATTGTTATAGTATGGCAACGTTTCTGGCCCTTAAATGTAAAGCAAATTGCTTGCATGCATGCATTAGGTGTTTCAGATGCAAACCACAAACTAATACTAAATTAATGATGATCTTCCAAAGGAACATGTGCAACCAGGGCGGCCATTTCATACTACTCGAGCTGACTTTTGTGAACCATGTCACATGCATCAAAAAATTATAGGAAGAGCTTCAACTAGAGTAAATATTGTACTATTCATATGCTTTAAAACTGAAGCAGTTTACTTGAAAGTCATTAGTGATCTTAGCAGGAAGCATTTGTCAACTCATTAAAAAAGTTTATATCTCGAAAAGGCATTTGTCGTACAATAAACTGTGACAATTCTACCAACTACATGGGTACGCAATCTAAATTAACAGAATTGCAGGAAATATTCCCCTCTCAATTATTCCAATTAAATATTCAAAAGCTTTGTCACCTCAATTATATTGAATGGAAGCCAAATCCTCTTAGATCAATTAACTCAGGAGGCCTGTTAGAAGTCGCAAAAATCCGCCAAGTACCATCTTATTCGCCAATTAGAAAGGTCAACATGACGTATGAACGGCTGAAAATAGTAATAACTCAAATTGGTGCTCCATCAAATGGCAATTAGGTCGGATTTTAGAGACAATTGAAAACCCTGAGCAGAGGATACGAATTATCATCGTAAACATGCATAAATATATAAATTAATATAATTTTATAATGTATACCCACCACCCCATAGAACAAGATACCGTAGAGGTCAAAACATATACACTGTAGCAAATATGTAATGAGTACACATTACCAAGTGTAAGCCCAGATCCAAATACTATACAGAAAAAAAATTTTCCAAATGAAAGATCACAAAAAAGTCATCAATTTAACCAGATGGTGTGCTACTAGTTCTTAAGACGACTATATCAAAATTCTGCCTAATTAACACCAACTGCTTAAAAGTTATCAACACTGCTCCTAAGGACAGCATAAAACAACCAACGGTAGTCAATGTGAGAAAACAAATGACGACTTCACATCGAATGAAGCGGGCATCTTGGATCTCATCCCAAATCAAACCTCCATCATTTATTCAACTCTAAATATAATCAAAAGGTATGAAGAACAAATTGATAAACAATTCAAATTTGTAGAGCAATTATTCACTTGCTGATATCGTGGAATGCCACGATCAAATACCAATTAATTTTCGAATTCAAAATTTTTAGATTAAGCAAAAAATCAGCACATAAATACTAAGTCAATCAAACGTTGATTTGGTGGGATTTTTACTAAAGCGTGTGGAAGATGACGTCGTCCTGCATCCCGCATTTCGATTCATTAAAAATCTAATTAAATTTTTTAGGCAAAAAACTTTTTTATATTTTGCAAAGAATTAGCACATAATCAGCATATAAATTCTGTGTAAATCAAAACTTTGTTGACAGAGTTAATACTGGAGCGAAGTGCAGCTTGGCGCGTCGCCCGAACCCCGAAATTTGAATTAAAAAAAAAAAAAACTATATAATTTCTTATACGGAGGGGGCTGGGTAGACGGAGACGAAAGTATCTGATTTCATTTCAATTTATGCGAAAATGTTCATTAAGTATACATTCTTTCCAATGAGAACTTTAGGCTGACTAGGCTTAAAATATGAACTTAATCCATTTTATCCCAGTGTTGAAAAAACGCAACAAAAGACACGTCCAAATTAATGAATGTTTCCTTTCTCTTCTACGAACCCGTTAATAACGGTAACTTATTTCCAATAAATAGACAAACCGCTAAGTCCGGTGACACACGATACAACGTACTAAAAACTGGTTTTCTTAGCACTATTTTAGAACATTTTCGTGTATAGACCAATTTAGAGCAGAGGCTTAGACTCAGATGATACAGGACTGTTTTATTACATATGTATGCGTATACTCAGAATGTGTGTGTATAGATCATATGGAAATGATGAATTTTCTTTGCTGCCTCAAAAGGTGTATCAACGGTGTATAAAATACGTGTACCATGGCCTGATACACACTCAATACAAAAACCGGCTTTTACGTCGTGTCTAGTCTCGAGTGTGTATCATCATGTGTCAGGGGACTAAGGATAAATATAATTGTTGCGAGTTGATTCTTCCACCATGGATATTAGCCGTAAATTATGGCTGTCTGTTGGATGCTTTAGAGTTTCCGCGATGTTTTGTTGAGGAACTATTGGAAAAGTGTGGGACTCCGCCACTTAGAACTGGACGACCTTCCGGGACAAATACGTTTCTTCGTATTGGCCAATATATATAATATGAACATAATATACCAAGCTTCTTTGCAAAATTTGCTCAAGGCAAATAACAAAACGTTGAAATTCCTGTAAAGTTCCCTACATGATAAATGTTTTGAGACTTTCATGCCCAGCTAAGATAAGAATTTAGTCCTTTCATAGCTATGTATACTATATTTTTTATAAAAAAAGATGGTTTTTATTACTTCTTTCGTTGTAAAAACTCTGTTAATTTAACCTTCCGGAAGTGGCACTCCCTGGAGGACACCAACAGTGACATACGGTCTACGAGACGGCAAGTAGGTATATATAATAGTTATCAAAAGATAAAATAAATGATTCATTTTCTAGCTTTTTATTGGTAAAGGTCGACATATTAACTGTTTATACAAATAAGAAGAATTCATATATTGATGCTAACAATACTTCTACTTAATTTTGTTAATAGCAGCTTTTCTTTTTCTGATTTGTTTGTGTTAGCACAAAATGTATATTTTTCTACCGCGGGACTGCAAACTACAATATAAGGACACAAACGCGCATTGAGGAGAGTTGACGACCAACTGACGTGTACGTCTACTGTTATCCCAGGAACACACAGCAGCTCATAGAAGTAGATTCGTTTACAACAAAAATAAAAGGGATAAAATATTGGTGCGCGCGAGTTACGTTCTAACCCTTTGAAGTTAATAAAAAAATAAAAATAAAATAATATCTCAATAAAAACACTCGACTGGTTAGAACACTTGTACTTTATTTTATGAAAATTATTTTACAGTCAAACTAAGAGTGCCTGCATTTGATTTGATACCTCGCTTATAAAATCTCTTTTTGCTGAGCTTGCGTCTAGCGATATATTTATTATTTCCTCTATGTAAAAATTATGAACTCGACTTTACAGAATGTGGGAAAATGAGAATTGTAAAATTATGATAATAATCATTTTTGTCTTTACCCTAGCAACCGCAATTCCGATGTCCTCACATTTTCAAAACTATACTACACAAATATTGGGCGGAATTCCAATATTTATCCAAAAAATTTCAACACAGAACGATGTCTTTACTGTTCCGAAGTTTTACCCTGCTCTATTTTGCCATTCCTAGGAAAATCTAGGGAATTTCCGTAAAATTTTTATATTAGATAAGAACTGGAAAAACAGTGGACAATTGTGGACAATATTTAGAACTGTTCTTTGATTTGTCCATTATTTTTCTGAAGAAATCTGTACATGAAAATATATGGAGACAGTGTGGACATACTGCAGAAAAGGTAGAAATTGAAATCTTCATTTTGTGCAAACAAATCTCCACACTCTTTCCTTAATTGGAACAACACCGGACGATGTCTTTACGTGTTCCGATGTTTAGCCATGCTCTATTTTGTCATTCCTAGGAAAATCTAGCGAATTTCTGCAGAAATTTTATATGAGATAAGAACTGGAGTCTGCACTGTATTCAGGCTTTATCCATTCAAATTCCAATGTAATAGTTGAACTAAAATATTTGGACATGCCCTGGATATTCTTCAGAATGAATCTGCGCTATATCCAGGCGGATATCCAATAAAATTCCAATGTTTTTATTGTTTCTTGGAAAAAGTATGGACTAAAAGTGGAACTGAAAAATTTGGACCTGCTACGGATAATCTTCAGAATGAATCTGCACTATGTCCAGGCGTTATCCAATGAAATTCCATTGTTTTATTTTTTCTAGGAAAAATTATTTAAGGTTTTGCTATGGATCTGAATGGTGTCGTGCGTTCTTGTGAGTGATGTGAGTAATAATCGGAACAATTAATTGACAAATCGATGAAAACATAGGTAAGAAAATTGCTTTATCTTTAATATAATACATACATATATATAGTGATAAACGTTATTGTTGTGGCTTGGATAGGTATAATTAAAAGTACTCGTTTTCCTATTCATTCGCAATTTTCCGTGTGTGTGCTGAAATAATATTTAGAAAATTATTTTCTTGAATTTACAAAGACTAAAAGTAATTTGCTTTTTCTTATATGATTTAAATGTAGTGTATTTGAATCTTTACTCTGTCCAAAGAAATGTCCATAGTTTTTTCTTAAATGGAAAAATAGTGGGAAAAAAGTTTTGTTGGAAGCTATTTCTGTCGTTTTTGATCAGTTAAATACTTTAAAAACTTTAAGAGCATTGATAAATTTTAATCATGTTTTATGTTATTACATTGTGGCAATGATGAAGACGCTTGTGAAGTAATTCTGGAAAATTAGTTATTGAAGACCGCTCTCACTGTTTTGGCCTCCAAATAAATATATTAGAAGACTGCAGGAAAACAAAACTCTACCTGAGAATACTTGGACAGTGTGTGCTTTTAGGATCCTATCAAAATCAGGTAATATAAAATTATACTTCCCTTTATGTACGCTTTTATCATTTTAAATAATTTTGTAACGAGAAGAGCATTCTAATCATAAGTTATAAATCTAAAGTTGATTTAATATCGTAGTAAATGTGTGAAATGGCAAGCTTAAATTATTATTAAAGGCCTACATGGCATTCATTAACAGAAGACGAAGACGGAAGCATGGCGAAGAAGCAGAACCAAACAACTACATTTACATATAAATCGCATGCATCCAATTTTCCTCCATAAATTGCAATTGAGGAAAGTGTGGAATTCCTCAATTTTCGAAATTCCATTATCAACACTGATACTGATGTAATAACCTTGATTCACAACAAAAAATAACGACGTGTCAGACATATAGGTAAATTATTCAGATTTTACTGTTTTTTGTTAAAATATCTTATTTTCTTCATAAAACGATAGTTTCAGAGCGGCGTTTAAATGAAATGAAAAAAAAACCCCAAAACATACGTTGATGAAAAGTTCCAAAATTTAGAAAAAGGAATAAGAATATCCTTCGAAAATGTGGAGAAAAAGTTGTCACTTTCCGTAGAAAATCTGACCATGAAAATGTTAAAAATTCAAACTTTCAACAAAATGAAGAACCAGAGGTTGTAAAACCCCATATTTGTACAATGGAGGAATTTTCAGAAATAGCAAGTAGTTTAGCAAGAGGAAAAATCCATTAGTAAGTATTCTTTATATTTTCAAACTTTCAAGTTAATAACTTTTATATGTTGTAGAATTTCCTTAAAAAAGTAACGGCGCTCGATACGGGAGAGTTTTTTAAGAAGCCAGTTTTGAAAATATTCTCAACGGAAATGATTTCCAACTTTACATGGAAACAAATTGGTTTAAGAAGAACCAATTTTATCCTATGTATTTGAGGTAACAGTATTCCTTTTATTAATAAATAGCTCTAGTAAAGTACCATTTTCTATTTACTTTTAGAATTTTGCGCAGAGCGATTTGGAGCTCAACAGGGGGTAGACGCGCAATATTTATTTCGCAAAACCCTGTGTAGGTTAAAAGACTCCATTAGGAAAGAAACAAACAGCAAAAGAATAAAGTAAGATATAAATTTAGTTATTTTATTAATTTAAAGACTAATAACTTCTTCGTTCACAGAGACTGGAGGAAAAACACTCAGCATTGCATAAATTTAAGATTTTCTTTTTCTTTTTACAACTGAATTGTTTTGTTTGGTATTGCTTTAATGAATTTATAAAACATAAATTTTATTTTGTTAACACTAATACCTTTAAAATGCTTTTTATTTATTGTAGCAGGGAAAAATTCTGAAGAATTTCTGTGGAATAATTCTGCAGAATATTCAAACAAACTCTCCATAGAGTATCCGCGGAAAATATCCGCCAAGTTTCCAAAGATATTGTTCTTATTATTTTTGAAGAAATTCCCTGGAATGATGACGGCATACTTTCTTTGGACAGCGTAACTTTTGCCCCGTGACATTCCCATTAAATTCTTTTGATATTCTCGTGAATATTCCACGGAACACGTTCTTCCGACGGGAAAATTTCCTAAGATTATCTGATGAACATCCGTGGGCTTGGTTACTATGGTAAGCAATTTTGTTTTTAAGAAATGAATTTGGAATTTGGAAAATTATGATATGGAATTTAATAAGTGTAGATGTAGATGATTTAGGTATAAAGATGTTTAGGCTGGATGCGTAACTCGCGCCACTTCCGGAAGGTTAATTAAATAAATAAATAAAATAAAATGTAGTTTTGCTCCTAAACTCCCAGTGCTGGGTTTTTGCAATGCACAGTTTCTCTAATATTAGCAAATAAAAAAACTCAATTGAAATTCTTAAATTTATACTTAAAGCTTTATAATAATTGCAGATCAACTAAAATGTAAAAAAAAAAAAAAAGGATGAATGGTCTCTTAAAAAGCTTGGTGGTACAAGTACGACATTTGTTGTATCTTATTCGGCATTATAGTATTCACATTGTACCAACAAAAGCATATTTATTAAAATTTTTATTAGACTCCATACGTATTTGTGGTGCATTGAAAGACGTTGAGTTTAAGTAAAATAAAAGTGAAAATAATTAATGTAATAATCAACAACAGTATCAACACGAAGAAGATTTGTAAAATGTAGCAGCAACTACATTTATACATAATAAGGTAAAATAAAGAAAAAAAAACATATTTTAGGAAAAAAGGTTGCAATTATAACATTTTTCGTTACAGGGCTAGCGGTATATCAGGCGCGTGTATCAGGGGAGTGCCACCTCTCCTTGGCGGTGAATTCAATGTGGCTTTGGACTGTAGAACGGGATGTAAAAATTTAACAGGACGATTTTCGTATTGTACGGGCACAATATGTAGCTGACACCGGCGTTTAATATTTGTGCTGGAGCGTACTTTTCGCAATTTTTAACTTTAGCGCTGCTGCGTCAACAGAGCCAACTTGCGGCGACGGCTGGGCATTTGTTTGTAATCTTATGAATAGTAATAGAGGATATAAGGGCCAATCTGCATCGAGAGCTACACGCTGCGAGCTTCAAGCTACAAATGTCAGTTTGCACATATGGCGTGCTGTAGAAACTGCTACATTGAGAACTTCAAGCAACATGGTGTAGCTAGCAATACATGAAGCTGTAACTGCAATAATACCAATATGTTAATGAAGTCATGTTTCATATCAAAAACATTCTGTGGTTACGATTAGTCAATACGGATAAATAGCACGTATAGTGGATAAAATAATTAATATTTTGGAAGGAAATACGATATAATGACATTAAAACCTTGAAAAACGCTCAAAGAAAATTTCACTTTATTCATGTTAAGTTGTTAGTACGAATGTGAAGCTTGTATCGCTCATTATACCAGATTGCGCTTCATGAAGCTGAAATAGAGCTTCGTGCAGCTTGTAGTGTGTAGCTCTCGATGTAGATTGGACCCATTAGTCACTCGTTCGTAACTCTTCTCCTTTGAAACGCGTACGATTTTTTTTTACAATTTTCTTTTGTTTTTATAAAGGTCATCTACCATACCTATCACAGGAATAATAAGTTATTTTGGAATACATATATATTTGAGTGTTTGATTGTTTAGAAAAAGGCATGTAATGTTTTTAATGCTTAGCAACCCGGTTATTATGATGCTTTTATATTTTTGTTGCATCTATTTCATATTGTAAATGAAAAAGCATACAATTTTGAGTTTTAAAAGTGTTATTAGCTGAGTTTTTTCGCATATGGTCCGGGTCAGGATCAGAAGTAATTTTCGCATTAAATTATTTCCGTAGAGCGCTATAATTTAAAATATTTTTGGCAAAATGTAAATTTTTTTTTTTTTTTAATAATTCTTATGAGAAACGTTAATCCATATGGGTTCTAGGTTCAAAATTTAACACTTTTTATCTACATTTTTCATTATTCCAACGCAATTCGATTGAAAATTTGTACTTTGCCAAAATATTTTAAATCATAGCTTTATCGAAATAATTTAATACGGAAATTACTTCTGATCCTTACACCGACCCATAATGCGAAAAGAACATAGCTATTGTTTCTAAGAAATTGGTCAGCGATTATAATTTTTTTTGTACCTTTCTGATTTTCCGACATAAAATAGCAGGACATATTGGAGGGGATCTCGCAACAGGAGCAAATAAACTGACTTAAAAACTTTTTTTCCATGCAATCAATAGCCACCCGTTGATTTTTAGCGATATTGATTCAAAATATTTACGATTGTATTAAATTTTTCTTAGAAATTTACTTGCAAATTGTTCTTAAAAACTTGAATGAGTAGCTATTCACCGACCAGTTCAAACGAATTAGTGAATTGATTCTCGTGGTTCACTCTTTCGGCCACAGCGCACAAGCATTCAGTTTTCATAGAATGGTGTGACAACTTTTCTTTAGATTTCTCATGCAATATTGGTGGCCGACCATGGTTCCAAAGTTTTTCTTAAACCAATAAAAAAATATGAAAAGTTTTCAATTTTTATTTCACGTGCAGGTTGGGTTAAAAAATAAGTTTGTTTAATCATATTGATTCTACTTTGTGTGGGCACTTGGTGAAACATGTTACACATAATGTAAGGTGTTATAAATTTTAAACAAATTTAAATAATTTAAAAACAAAAAACAAAACAAAAAAGCCGACGCGTTTCGTACGATCAGAACATTATCAAGGATAAACGACTACTAATTATCAATTTTGATTGTGCTGGCTAGATGCTCTGAGAGCTAATTTTAACAATAACAGGGTCTAGCAGAGGGCGTCTGTTACTGAAATCAATTTGGTCATTAACTAGAAAAGAAGCACTCTTCTGTTGCTTTCTGATTTCATAAATTTCGTACTTGTCTAATATTTTTCCACCTTTTAAGCAATGCACCAGTTCCATGTCGTTTAAATTAACTGAATGTTTATTATCGCGTAGATGTTTTGCAAAGCCAGAGTTCGGGTTATTGGATTTACTAGATTTTATGTGTTCAGAAAATCTTGTCTTAAGAGATCTTTTTGTCTTCCCTATATAAACAGCGTGGCAATCATTGCAGTTAAGCTTAGTTAATGACCAAATTGATTTCAGTAACAGACGCCCTCTGCTAGACCCTGTTATTGTTAAAATTAGCTCTCAGAGCATCTAGCCAGCACAATCAAAATTGATAATTAGTAGTCGTTTAGCCTTGATAATGTTCTGATCGAACGAAACGAGTCGGCTTTAATTTTTTGTTTTTTGTTTTTTTAATAAAATGACAAATACATTTATAAAGTGGAACATAAATTGCCAAGTGTTTTTTTAAATGATTTTAATTTGTTTAAAATTTATAACACCTTACATCATGGGAAAAAATAAGTGGATTTGCTGTGCCTGATTTTATTTGCAAAGCAATTTTTGTATCAAAATGAACGGCATTAACATAAAAGGTCTATCCACTCCAAGTAGTCATGTTAGTGTACATATATTTGTAGGGTCAGAAAACAAGTTCTAATGGTAGATTAATATAGATATTAATAGATGTACAATAAATTAAGATCTAGGTATATAATATTGAAAAACCATGTACAACTTTTACGTACATTTCGAATGACAACTATGGACAACGACTGCAGCTACTCGATTGACTGATATTAATAATGCTGCTTGAACTAGTTTGGGTAAAAATACTCTCTGACTATGAAAAAACTGTGATAGCTACTGTGCAAATGAAGAAATACTTCGAAACTACTGTGATACTAATACTTGATATTGATGCCACTGCTCTGATTAGTTAACGATTATCCGGTATTTGTATAACAAAACTTTCTTTCCAGCAGTGGCATTTACCCACATTTGTCAACTAATAGCGTTGCGTACATCATGGGTATATATTGTTCATTTTATATTGTCTTATATCTAGGACAGACCGTTTCCATAATGGCTTAATTAAATAGAATTAAATGTAAATGTTTGTCATACAAATGAAGTCCACCAAGTACGCATTTGTAGCATTTCGCTTCATTTTCAAATGAAGCAAGGTTTACTCTATTTAGTAAGCTGAATTTATTGGAAAGTAGAAATAAGGCAGGATTGACAGCCATCAGTACTGTCAATGACATTCCAAATGAATTAATTTCCGTGCGCAGTCTCCTCTTCATTTCTTTAAAATTACTGACCAGGAGGGGCGGAGAGTGGACTTAAGCGTTTCGCATGTGGACCTTAGCTTATCTGCACTTAGCAACATAACTAAGCATAAGTAGCATTTTTACTAGCAAAGTGAAGCTAATGAAAGCATACCACCTTCAGATCTTTCTGTTGCATCTTCTAATTTTTCTACCCAGCGATCAGAGAGGTCTCATCAGTGTGGTTATCTCTGATCGCCTACCACAGAAGTTCGATGATAGAAGTCACCCAATTGCCCATGTAAATACTTCTTAACAAAAGCAAGATATGGTAGCAAGATTTTTCATAGCTGGACATTTTTTTCTGCATCTCAATGTGTTGAACACAGCTGAAAATAAATAAAAAAATAATTAGAATACAATATATAAAATATTTAATACTTCCCTAGAATTCCAAGATCCTGTGTCCAGTCACCACTTGCCTCCTGTATCTTCAAGAAGTATCGGAAATGAAAAAAAAATATATATATATTAGTTTAATAGAATCAATTGGATTAACTATTATGCAGCACAATAAAAAAATTTAAGTACATACATGCAAACTGCCAAGAAACAAATTTCTTGGCAGTACAACAACAACACTACATGAAAACATAAACATTGCTACTTTTCAGCGAAATTCATGTTACTGGCATAATAAACTATTGCGAAACATGCAATTATGTTTAAATATGCGAATAACATAAACTCGCAGAAGCTAAACATACTATATATTAATGAAAAATCAACAATTGTAGCTATTGTTGACACTTCATTAATCACTTTTCCAACATGAAAATTTCGCATAATTTGTATATTTCCTGCAAATTATGCACAGGAAAATCATTAATTAATACTTAAAGAATATATTAAAACACTTACCTCAAGAATTAATCCATTTATTAGTGGAGAAAACCTAACACAAAGCACTGCACTTTTCGACTTAAAAACCGCGAAACCAACTGTCACCGCGACGAAGTAAATAATCACTTTTATGAAGTTGGCTACACTCTACCTGTTGGCAATAGTTAAAAAACGCGAAATTGCTCAGGTAAGAAAATATTTACAAAAAAAAGGTAATTTTAATTCCCATAATGAGTGGGAAAGAGAACGATGTGGAAACGAGACAGAAGAAAATTCGTGAGAGAATTTATGTTCCACACCGGAAATCAACATAGTATGATAGGGAGCGGCCATATTGATAAATTTTAGAAAAATTGAAATATTTCAATAAATGAATTAGGAAAAAATTATGGATAATTAAAAATAAATTAATTCACATAATTTGGAATATTTTGACATTACAGCATGGACTTATAATGTGCAAAAAATATATGAAATTTGCATTTTTTCATGTGGAACTTGTCCGAAAATGGCGGCTCGGACATTATAAAAAGGAGGTGCTCCCTAACTAAACTCTCATTAGTTTGACAGCGATCGTAAATGCAACTTCGCATAGATCTAGTGTTCTTCAAAGTGGAAAATTATTCATTAGTGAAAATAACTTCAAAATCTTTCTAGCATAAATCAACGTGCCAAGCAAGGTACAGTATTTACATGCTAAGTAAAGATTGTAGCAGCAATTTAATTTCTGTGGTGTTGCAGGTTTTGGTGAAATTTCTAGGCTAAGTATTTTTATACATTTTTTAAAATATATTTGGTGGCAGACATTTTAGTTTTAGGTTTTTTCACATAGCGTTTAACGCATGCAAGCTAAGCATATTAGACGATTCATGTGAAAAAACAAAGTAGAATTAATTAATATTAAGAGTGATGTGAATTATATTACGAAGAACTAATAATAATAGACAGTGAATTTTCAAAGATAAGTGAAATTGGTGAAAATCTGAGGTATAAAATTGAGCACGTGTCACGTTACGACACCTCAAGAATACATGCCTACAGATAATTAATTAAATTAATGAAGTACATTTAAAGTGAAAAAATTAAAATAGAATTCAGACTAACGTAAAATAAGGAATTTTGGTCAATAAAGTAACAGTAAACACAAGCTCACATATCTTGTCATTTTAACATACCGCTACACTAACCTACCTAAAATGCAGTAATATAGCTGTAGTGTTCAATTACCGCTACATTACAAAACACAATGCATTTTGTAAATTCATTGAGAAATTTTTTTTGTTTTTTTTTTCTTTCTAATGAATTTCAGTTTAATATAAACGAAAAATTTCCAGCTTTAAAGTTTTACTTTAGTTATCCGAGTGCCATATGGCAACAAGGGGAAGAATCATCTAATTTGAAAATTGCAATGAGAAATCTTGCTACCATATCATTCATACTACTTTTGTTAAAAAGTATTTATATAAACAATTGAGTGACCTCTATCATCGAACTTCTGTGGTAGGCAATCAGAAATAACCACACTGATGAGACCTCTCTGATGCCAGGTCGAAAACTCAAATTTTTTTTTCATCCCAATAGATTTTGTAAATTCGTTGCGAAACAATTTCCTTTTCCCTTGAATTTCAGTCTAATAAAAACGAAAAATGTCCAGCTTCTAATTTAGCAATTTTTCAATTTAAAAGTAAAAGCATTACACTTATAGCCTTGCTAATACTCAATGAAAAGTGTACACTGTACATTTACTTACTCACATACACTAAAAAAAAAAAAAACTCAATGACAAATCGTGAATAGATTTCTGTAGGACTGAAAGCTGTTGAGATGTGCTACAACCTGTTGAAATTTCGAAAGCAAACGTGCTCGTTACAAAGGTTGAAACTATT